>FN649727.1:7131726-7167045 GCA_000310025.1 Ectocarpus siliculosus | reverse complement strand
ACATACGCCATTTAACTCTGGTTTCCCCCTCCCCACCCACCAGCTCGACCAAGCATCAATCTTTTCGGGAGTCGCCCGTATGGGTTCCTTTCCGATTCTCCCGCGAACAGCAGGCACCATCCTGGACAGCGGCTTCCACACTATGGTCACTCTCTCTTTCGACTGCTGTACACCAAAGACACGCGAACAACAATGAATCAAGAGAGTGCAGAGGAGCTCACACACATGTTTCACTATCATCGAAGTTCACCACCTCGACGGGTGGGCAGACCTCTACGCTTGCTGAGGGGCTCGGAGTTTCAAGCACACAGCAGTTGGAAATGCAAAAAATACTTGCGGTCAGGCTCTTGTGTGTGCAACCCTGTGTGTCGGATTGCTTGTTACAGCAGTTCAGTAAATAAATCCCTGCACGCATGCACAAAGCTATGCATAGTGACGAGGACGACGGTGATCTGACAAATGCTACGCGTACATGCCACAAATACTCTTCTGACAGCTGAAGAAGATGATCATGGGCAAGTCAGGCGTCGCGCTACTTGCGCTGGCCCCAGGGAGCGTGATGGTCGGGGCGGCGAACCTGAGACAAAACGAGATGGTCGTTCAGCACGCAACCAGCGCATCCCCGCCAACTAGGAGTCATGCGAGCGTGAGTGCGACATATGAACGAGGACATTTTGACTGCTGCTGCTGCGTATTATATGTATGTAGGGACAGCAGATAGATAGATCCAGATCCGTTGTACTTCCTTCTACACAGTATATATGCCTCGTCATCCCCCTGTTCTACTTGTAGTGTCTAGAATAATAGAACGGAACAACCACTGCTGTATGTATGTTCCCTACAAATATAGACTACAATACCCCATACATATATTTTTTTCCCACGCTGTAGTCTAGACTATGCATATCAGCAGTAGGACTTCCGCGTGCAGGGCGTACTCTCACAATACACATCATGTACACCGTAGTCGTTCTGTTGTGTGGTGATGCTCTATCAAGGTATGCGCCGTCGGTGTCGGTACGACCCAAGATTACACCCAACGATCATCACCACATCCCGTGGTCATCTTTTGGGTCTTGAACAGGGCCGAATTGTCGCCCGGATTCGATGACTACTGTAGATAACACCCCCTCAGATTTTCGCCACGAACACATGTACGGGGTCTGTGCTACTTGTCGCACGAAGTGCCGCGATCATGACCATAGTGAAAATGTAAGTCACACAATACACCCTTCTGTTTGCCGGGGAAGCACACTGGCCCTCTGAGACAACGGGAATGTTCCGCAGGGAACAAAAGTCTGTTGGATAGGACGAAAAGTCTGTTCTCCTTGTCGTACAGACTATGATGGCACAGCAGTGGCACAGCAGCACACACTGCTGTACGCGTTCGATCATCATGAGGTGTGGCACTGCTGTCCAGCCAACGAACGACTGCCGTTTGAAGCTGTGCCCAAACATCTAAACATTCCTACATAATATTTTTCCTACATGATGAAAGTCGGTGATATTTTTTCCTTGTAAAAGTCACCCTGTTTTGTCTCTCGCCTTTCCCCTGACGCCCCCCCCCTCTCGTCCCTTTCTGTTACCCTTAAATCGTCTCTCTACCAACAGCGTCACCTTTACGACTCTGATACCTCTAAATACGAATACATCGGGTGTTTCACGGACAGCCAGGAGGACCGCATCCTGGACGACATGCTCACCTCGCGTACTGACATGTCTACTGAGGTAAACAAACGCGGATCGATCGCTGGATGCGACACGCTGAAACACAAGACTGAAAAATGTGCCCAGTTTCCAGCCGGGTCCCCTCCACTCACTGAAAATACTCCCTTTCGACCTTCGGTTATATCTCGAACGGGATAGATGTTTTTCTAAAATGTATATCTTGGTACCTCCTACTTCGTAAGAAACACGAGTGGTTTATGAGCGTTGATCGTGGGACTTGTTGCCACACTAGAAAGGGTAGGGTGTGTTGCTGTTCTTTTCTCGCCCCGTGTTTCACGATGGTGTATGTATTCTTTTGCTCCCATCAAGGAACGAACGTCTTCCATGGCCTGACGCTTATCTCTGCGTGTACGGCCTACCGCTGCCGCCACGCTCCTCGTGTTATTGTTCAGAAATGCTACGAACATTGCATGGAGATGGGTGCCGAGTACATGGCGACCCAGTGGGCGCAGGAGTGCTTCTGCTCCAACAATAAGGACCTCGAGTATGACCGACATGGATCGGGCGCAGAGTGCGACATGAGCTGCACGGGTGTTGAGGTAAATTACATCAACAAACGTGCAGCGAGACTTCTGGTGGTGGCGTGCGTAGTGTTTAGACCAGTGCCTCCTCGAGGTATATGTTGGAACCCGAACCACCTGTGGCAACATATGAGGCTTGACGGTTTGACAAGAGACGGAGCCCTGAGATAAGAGGCTACGCCGTCCCGTAGCGGAGAGGAATCAAGCGTCAAAGGTCTTGGCGACGAGAGGAAAGCCTCAAAAAAGGTCACCACGGCAATGGCAACTCACTTAAAATATAGCCTTCCAGCTGATGCTTCATACAAGGTTAGGAAAGCTATCTGACTCCAACAACAATCGAACGCACGACGCGTGCAGGGAGAGACGTGCGGAGGAAACCACGCCTTCGACCTGTACAAGCTTGGAGGTTCCGCGGACAACCCGCCCTCGCCCTCGCCCTCCCCCTCGCCCGACGACATGGCGGGGCTCCTCGACTTGCACAACGAAGCAAGGTGAGACGTATGAATGATATATGTGTACAGTAGATTGGCTTCACCTGCCCCGTCATTCCCAGTAGCAGGGCTTGCCCATTGTGGTAGGCTTGTTTGTACTGCGGGAAAGATGTCACTGCACAAATCGCGCTTAAAAAAAAACAGCACCTCGACTTCGCTAGGATCCATCGACAACCAACGCAATTCGATCTGTTTTTATATATTTACAAAACTCTTGCTCTTGCTCTTGCTCTTGTACTTCCACACCCTTTTCCCCGCGTCGCCTGAGTCCAGGTGCGTTCACAGTGCGGACCCTCTCGGATGGAGCGACCCGGTGACGTCTTCCGCCGCCGAACACGCGGTGAGGCTCACGGACCAATGCACCTCGAGCCTGTTCCACAGCACTCGGGAACAGCGCTACGGCTACGGCGAGAACCTGTTCGTGTGCTGGGGCACGGACACGTGCTACAACCACGATTATGCCATGGAACACCTATGTAAGTTTCTATTATTTCTCGAGCGTCGTTGTGCGCTCGCTGGGAGGCAGTCCCGCACATCGAGTTCACAAGTACTTCGGCCTCGTTAGCACGACTCTGTAGACACTTGACGGGTGAGCAGCAAGCGACTATGAAGTGGGCGTGCCGCCTGAACCGTTGTCGACCACAAGTGCTCCCCCCTTTTGTGCCCATATGGGGATTCCAATAGTGCCTTGCCATGTTTCTCCGTACCTCACGCTCAGCGCCAATATATCGTGTCTTAACATCTAATCATGTTGACCCCTGCTTTTGCCGAACCTATGCCACAGACGTCGAGGAAGTCCAGTTCGACGATGTTACCGATTACATCGGCCACGCGACTCAGATCCTGTGGAAGTCTACGAAGAACGTCGGATGCGTCTTGGCGGGGTGCAGCAACGGCGGAACCCCCTACACGTTCCTCGTGTGCCAGTACGACCCAGCGTGAGTTGCGAGCTCAGTGTTGGGTTGCCTGACCCATGTCGGAGGAATATATAATCTTGTCTCGCGCGCGTTGTTGTCGCGGTACACGGTTGTGTTGTCGTCGAACTAGCTGGCATGCATTGCAGTGCAGTGGACGGATTGAATTGTACAGGAGCATGTCACTCTCGTTCATGCTAGTCGATTGACGTGCGTTGAAGGATTGACTATACCGGAGCAGTCACTGCGAGAAGATGCAAATGGACCCAAGCGTTTTTTGTTGGCAGTCGGCGTTGCCTGTTGTCCAAACTACTTGTGCTTGCGCGTGCGAAAATGTTTATTTGACTGTTTCTTCACTTGCTTCTGTTTTGTGCTGTATCTCTCGTGTTACGTGTGTTCCACCAGGGGCAACATGGGCGGCGACGATGAGTACAGACAGGAAGTGGGGCTACCTGACCCTAACAACTCGTGCTAAACGGGCAGACCGCCACGCGCTGTTGCTCCTCTGCATGGAGGGGCGGGCGGGCGAAACTATTGCAACGATCATGGATTTTGATATTGACAACCGTAACCGTCGTGCGGTGCATGAACTACTCCCGATGGCCGCGGGCGCATAAAAATGCGCCGAACACCAGACTCGGAGCCTTCCTCCGTCGACCGGTCGTCGGGGTTGGGGGGGGGGGCTTCACAGCAACGCTCGAGTAGTTTCGGGCTGCGTTTATTCGTGCTTGTACACGTATTGCAGACTTTTTTGTGTTGTTCCGCTCTTGTCACTTGTTATTTTTTACTACGGTCTTGTTCGATCCGGAGGTGGTTAGAATTTTGGTTGTTGTTCGTTGTTGTAGGGTTAGGGTTAGTAATTTTTTTTTCCCGATTCAGTCGTGATCTGCGGGCATATGGCATGCTTTTGAATAGGATCTCGATTCGGTGTGTTGTGCCGGATGGAAAATACTGCATCGTTGTTGCAAAGTTCTGTTGTCGTACGCAGAGGTCGGCGAGAGAAAGTACTCTCAAATCTGATGCCGCCAAGAGCCTTGCGCACCGTTGGTTTGTGTTGAGCACTGGTGAACCCTTTGCGGTCTACTGGAACCACTTGACTATCCAGTCCCCTTGTTGGGTGATACCGTCAGACCTCGGAAGGCGCATGCATCAGTGTGTTGGACCGGAACGGACATAAGATAGACCGCTGGCTGAGCAGGAACCGCCGAACGGATTGTTCAATGTCAAGACGAGGACGAGAACACAAACCAGATTGAAAACGCTTTCCACGCCAGCTGAAAAATTTGGTGGGTTGCATTAGATAAAATTAGACAATCTCTGACTAGTCGGATGGTCTAATTTTACCGATTAGGTTGCAGTCGTGGTTCCGAATACAAGGTGGAATGACGAAAAGGCCCTCGACCCTCTTTTATATCGGAGGCTTACTACACCGGAATGGCGGGGCCCCAACAACTTTTGCGGGTCGAGTCCTTGACAATCGATTTCGACCCTCTTCTATCGGAGCCCCCTCTTGCAAGGGACCATTCTGTCGGAGCCACGCCTACGTAGCTGTATGCTACTTATATACTCTTCAGTGTAGAACGAAGCTGACCATCAGCGGGTCGTGCCAGAAGTGCAATCTCTGTACCATGACATTGGACCGTAATTACCGGCCGTGTTGGCTGTCGACATTGCGGACGCAGGTACCACAGCGATCCATCATTCATGGCACGCATTATGGACGCGCTCATCGCAATACAACCATTTCCTAGTGCTTGTTTGCTCTTCTGCCACAACGCGGCGCCAGAGAAGCGAAGTGCCGGTTCAACATGCGGCGAACCGTCGTATTGTCGTATCGGGCAAACAGGAAAGAGATGGATTCGTTGTGTCATATTAAGAGAAAAAAAAAAAACATTAATAATAATAAAAAAAAAGTTCAGCTACATGCATATGCCGCTTGTCGTACTCGTGTACAAGTATGCATATGCCGCTTGTATGTACTCCGGAGTACCTTTCTTTTTGTAGCGGAGCACACAGAGAGGCCCCGTGAAATCCCAACCAGACCTTCCTGGAAGTGAAGGGGATGGAAGACGCCGTGGTATCATCGTGATCTCCGTGTCTACCCGACGTTGTGACTCTATTACTGCTGCCAGCTTGTGCGACGCACACACGTTGAAACTGTAGTAAATTCACAGTACCACCGACGAATCCTTCTCCTGCACGACAAACAAACAAACGCACAGCCCAGCTTGTATTGTACGCTAAGAACCGGGAGCAGCTTTCCATGACGAGATTCTGGTCTAGGCGTCGCTCGCTGCTAGGCCGGCGTGAACATGAGCTTACTTCCGGGAGCTCGGGCAATAAACCGCCCAAGCTGTGGCCAGATGCTGCTGCGGGGAAATCAGCATCGATCAAGGTGAATAATATCCGAAATCGTCCCATCAATCGTAGATCCAGGGTGTTTCTGTCTTTACTATTCGCACCAACCGCGCTAACCGGCTGAGCATGGAAAATTTGTCAGTCTCAGTGCGGTTGAAAACACACAATGCTCTTACGGCTATGATCTGGGGCTCCGTGAGAAGGCGTCATTGGTGAGGCTAAGCGATACTCTCCGGATAAAAGACAGAAGAAAAATGTAACTACGACGTAAGAAGTGAAGAACAACTATCATTGTTTTCGTCTACATACACTCTCCGGACGGAGTAGATTACTTTCTCTTAGTATTTTCAATGAATTTACTTGGTGGAGCAAGTACTGATCTACGAGATCTCCAGGGAGTACTTGGGTGTTAGGGAATGATGATGGACGACACGACGTGCGAGGCTTTCCTTGCCTCGCCCATGTCTCTCACTCGTTAGATTGGTACCATGATCAGGAACTTGAATCACTTCATCCTTCTTCTGTGCATGGCGCTCTCGACAAAGGCCCGCGAGCTCGGTACAATAATAAAGACAAGCGCCGACACTCCAAACATCATCATTTGGCCCACGCCTAGAAAGTGTTGTGTGTGCATTGTGTGTATGACATGAACGAGCGTTCCCGGAGGTCATCGGCACAAACATTAAGTAAGGTCGAAACAGATCAACATAATAAGTCCCTCATGGGAACAGTGGGACCCAAAATTATTTCCTCACTTCCCGACCCTATGTATGCCACCTAAAAACAACACAGAAATTCTTACGGAATGGAGGGCACGTGGATGCCAGGAACAAGGACACCATGTGGACCCTGCTTCACACTGCGTGTCATGCCGGCCAGAACCGAGTGGTCGAGGTCCTCGTGTCCGCAGGAGCGAAACTTGAGAGCGAAGTGGAGGGTCAATATAACCCTCTCCTCCTCTGCTGTAGCTGCGGTTGTCACAATAACATGGTCTGCCCGGTGTTGCGGTCGGTTCCCAACGAACACGTCGAGGATCTCGAACATTTCGAGGAGTGCGGACACATGAAAGTGAGTATAGGCAACCGGTCTTTCACAAGGTAGAGCGTTAAGGGTTAAGCCGGGATGCCACTACGAAGAGCGGTCTATGGCATCGTATGACGGTAGGACCACACAACCTATCCCCAAGCTCGTCGGGGAAGAGCGAGCAACAATGACCACTCTCCGATTTCCCTTCGCGAAACGAACGGAACAACTAACGGCAGGCGGCCCGCGTTCTCCTCAAGGCCGGAGCGAACCTTGAGAGCACAACCGACCAGCTGTTCACGCCGCTCCTGATCGCTGTCTTCAACGGCAAGCTCGGCCTCTCCAAGTGCCTCGTGGCTGCGGGAGCCAACGTGGAAGCCAGGAACAAGCAGAGCTACACCTCCTTGACTATTGCCGCGCAGCAAGGACATGCCGACATAGTGGGGTTCCTTCTGGACAGGTGCGCTTTCTACAGACCACATTGAATCCCCCCCCCCGCTGCCGCACGTCATCCTGAGCTGGATTCCACGCTTGGTTCTATACGTCGCAGAGAGGGCATGCGACAAGTGACAATAAATGGTCTCACACGCGTTGTTCAGCTCGCAACTCTCTTCGTGCGGTGGGTGATATGTCAAACCGTGCTCTGTAGTGTGGTACACTGTTTGTGCTCGGCCGGCCCACAACGAGATACCAGACGTATGGAAGCCACGTGTCGTAGTCTGCCGAGAGTTTCGGGTATCGTTTAGGCCCGAAGCATCTTACTACCCACCCCCTTCGGGAGGCGTAGTTCTATTGGCACCGAACAAAAAAAAGGAGTTCATGCCCAGTTTGAGAGACCGCTTATAGTAGCTCCGAGAGTCAATCGATTGGGCCTGGCTGGTACACGGGCGGGTCGAGAGTAAACGTAATGTGCCTCGTGGTATCGTCAAGCGTTGTTTTGATTTATCGACTTGACAACGTTTGAGTACCTCAATTCTCTCGTCACACACGTACTTAGTTGTGAACTCATTCAAAATCCCTTTTATTTCTCGCCGTCGTCGCCCGCCGGACCCCGCCACCACACAGCGGCGCGAACATCGAAGCCAGGACGAACACCAAACTTTCCCCTCTCATGGTAGCCGCGCACGAGGGAAGAGCACCCGAGGTGCAGCTTCTGCTCAGGGCCGGGGCTAGCTTGGAGGTGGGATGTCTATGCAGTTAGTGCCAACGAAGCAAACGCGGGACGAGCATCGTATTTGGAAACGAAAGGCGTGTATAAGGCAAGAGTGAACCCCTCAATGTCCGTTGGTTGCCCCGCCCCACTCCCCACAAAAAATCACCCGGCCAAGAGTGGGAGAAAACATGACACCTTCCTTGGGGAATTCGTCGCAAAAACAAGTGCGTATCCCCCCTTGTCTCGAATTTTTCGCACGTTTATTTTTGCGTAATTAATCAACCTCGGCTTTGGTTCATCGCAAAGAACGTTCTCAATCAGTTGAGCATCCAGGACGCATCGAGAGCGTTAGTCGAGGTGAAATACGCCGTCCGCGTTTGCACGGCACCGCGAGTTCGTTGTCGTGCGGAAAGAACAAGCAGCGAGTGAGTTGTGGCACAACAAGTGGAAACACTGTCGCTGTTGTTTGTGTGGTGGTTGTTTGTCGCTGTTCTCACAGCGAAAGCTTCTGTACAGCAGTCGCAGCACTGCTGTCCTGTTGGTTTTGCACAATTATCAGCTGTACCAACCGCGACCATCTCGGCTACATGTACTGCTGCTCTAGCCTTTCTTTTCTGTTCCGTGTTCCCTACAAGGACTGTGTGAGTCGAACGCCACACTAGAATAGACACAGAAGATGCGAAGACCATCTTGCCAACCAAATCAACGGGGTATTTCGGCAAAACTATCACTCGGTGTTGATCATTGTCAAACATAAGGTTTCACACATAAGGTTGACAGCGTAGCGACCGAACGACCATTAACGTAGAAGGCGACAACAGCGCGCAAGCAGCAAGGCTGGCCTTCTGGCACGACCGCAAACATTACACCCGGCCTCCGCATCGCAAACAACCGAAGACGCAACACCGCCACGTAACATCCGGGTGTGAGTGTGCGTGTTGGCCTTTTACCTCCTGCCTATTCCCTTCGCCAAGAACATTCTTCCCCGGAGAAATTACCATACACCGCCCCCGCCCCCCCCGCCGGGTATGGGTGATTGGCCGAAAGTGAGTACCACCCTCTCTTCGGGAGGAAGTGTCCGGAGAATACGGTAACCAACGGTTGAGAGCGGAGAACCTTGGCCATCACACTTGAAAACGGGACGACAGGCGAAGGGTTTTTACCAGGCGTTTTTCATGGGGGTGTCGGCAGCAAACTCCCATTCATTTCTGCGCCTTCCAGCTACTCCCTCGATGTAATGACGAGGTGCACGCACTCTTTACCACGTTCTCTAAAACACTACCCCGGAAAGGGCATCCATTCCCCCGTTTCTTGCTGAAGAACATCTTCTTCCCATCGCGTGCGGCGCAGGTTCGCAAAGCACAGCAGCAGCGTCTTCCACAAAGCAGCACGTATTCCTCCGCACATTATTCAGTCGTCATCGTCGGCTGCGCCCTTTCTGCGCGACCGACTCGCCTCAAACCGTTGCTGCAGGCGCGTAACGACAGAGGTTGCACCCCGCTGGCCCTCGCGAGCGACTACGGCAGGGCTCACGTGGCGGGCATGCTCGTGGTTGCCGGCGCCGAGATAGAGTCGAGGGACCACCGCGGGAACACTCCGCTCATGCACGCCTCGCGCGAGGTGAGCACAACTGTGTGTGTGTCATTTGAGGCAATAAAACTGCCGGGGAAAGTGCGAAAAAGAGGAAAACGTTCTCACAGGAGGGGAGATTGCACCCTTATGAAGAGGGTCTTCACAAAAGCGTGGAAAAAAATGCTGGAGAATTGAGTGTCTCAGAGAGTTCTTCCGATTTCTCGAGAGAAATAGAAGTAAACTCGCAAGGTAGGTTCGGTATGTACCTACGTCTTCGAGGGTACACATCCCCAGCGTTTACCTTGTCAAACTCTTTGGTACGCTTGGTACGACTTCCCGCACACTGCGAACCAAACGTACCCTTACCTCACCGAGCCTAACCTTGGAAACTTGGGGTTCTCGTAGATTGGCACACACCTCCTTGACTTGCCCCACCCCACCCAAGAGGATGCGACGAGGCAAGAAGCACACGGTCGATTTCCCCCACAACGGGCGGATGTTAGGGAAGAAATCTAGCTGCTCGGGGCGGATACGCCCTCCTTCAGAGGCTTCACAGCACGAAGGTTGTCGTTTCGATTCCAGGGACCTTCCGTTGCGAGAGAACCCAATACCACGAAGATTTTCACGGCAATCCATTGGGTTGTATCCGGAACACACCGTGTGTCGTGGTTTGTACCCGGAACAACCGCGGGGAAACGATTTAACCCTCGCGCATGTATGCATACCACGGAAACGGCTTACATTGCGTCCTGACGGGGGTAAGTATCACCCTCATCACCGCCCCCCCCGCCCCGCGCGCGCGACCGCTCCGCCCCCCAACCCCCGGCCAAACAAAAGGGACATGGCGATGTGGTCGCCCTGCTCCTCCAGGCCAAGGCTGACGCGGCCGTTGTGAACAGCGAGAGAGAGTCTGCGGTGGCTCTCGCCGCCAAGTATGGGCGCGACGAGGTCGCTGTTCTCCTCCTAGACGCAGGGGTAAGCAAGCCGTAAACCAGTGCATGACTCCCTATTGTTGGGCGCGACTCCGTGGATGCTGGTGAGCTCCGTCAACGCCAGTTTTCTCCCACCCCCCGTTGTTTTCCGGGGAGAGGTGGTCAGCAAAGCGCGTGTTGTTAACGATGCACGCACTCGGCGAGCGCTAAAGAGATGGTGCCAGTCAAACTTGCATCTAGATTTGTTTTTTTCCAGGAAGTGATTGCCTGTGTTGCGCGCCCAGTCGGTCCGGGTTCCTAAGTTTCCCGTGTGCGCATGTTGCGCTTGCCCCGCCTTTACCGGCACTGTGTAACCCGCCTCTATCGTTATGCGCGTGCTTTACCTCTAACACGCTTGGCATGCCTCCGATACGAGGTTGTTGTACGTCACTGTCCGCCTCCCCCAGGCATACCGCCTTTGCTCTTGCTACGCAAACATCACGCTCGCACCGACTGAGCAAAAACGACAGAAACACGTGTACTGTCGTTCCATACATGTGCAGACCGGCATCTTCGCCATGTAACCGTTCGCGCCCCTCCTGAGAGGGCAAAGCTACACGCCGACAACACTCGACAAGGCTAACGCGGTATTCTCCCCGCCCTGTTGTCGTTTCTTATGCTCGCGTCCTCTTCACCTGTGTGCCATCTGGTTGGCTTTCACTGACTCAAACAAACAGGCTGACGTGAACGTAGCCAACGACAGAGGTTTCACGGCTCTTCTCCGGGCGGCGGAGGGGGGGCACACGACAACCTACCAGGTAAGCCACAAACCCATATGTAACAAAACAAACATATCTACTCTGTGTAGAAGTAAATGAAGCGAAAGGAGGGTCGGGCCGGACCTGCCTCGAAACCCCGTAAACTTCGCTTGATGACACGATTTAATCGAAACCGTCGCGCACAATCATCGGGAGTTGGTTCCGGCAAGCAACACTACGGCGAATTTCGGTGTGTGGTGGTATGTACCAGGTTGTGAAGACAAACCGAGCCTGCGTAGCCCCTCGCCCTTTCTCTCCCGTCCCATCTGCTCCGTCTGTTCAACCTGTGTCTGCTCACTCAATCGACATTAGAGGTAGAACACACGCCTTCGGTTGTCCGCGAAGCGCTCGCATGTGATCCGTTCGTTTTTGACGTACGCATCCTGGACGTACTCGGCATGACGACGCCCGACCCCGCTTTAGGGGGAGAAGGACAAAGTTAACTTTTCTTCAACGCGGGTGACCAAGCAAGCGCGGCCGGTCTACCGTACATAGCTCAAGAAATGCCTGCACTCACCACGTCTGCGTGTACACAAATGCAAGGACGACACGTATCACGCACACATGCGATGGCACTAACTGCGGTCAACCAGTTAGTGCGGTCGATGCTGATATTAACAGCACACGCGCGCGCGCGCAGATGCTCCTAGATCGAGGCGCCTACCCCCACGCCGCAACAACCACCGGGAGCACGCCTCTGCTCCTCGCGTGCGAGCGGGGCCACCTGGACACGGTGAAGCTCATCATCGCCGGAGGAGCCGACCTCGAGGCGTCAAACGCCCAGGGTTTCAGGCGAGTACTACCACCATGCGCTATTGCGCCTTTGCCCTTGCCCCCCGTCGATCGATGGGACGAGTTAATTGGTTCCGGGGAGATTTTTCCCCCCAGAGAGAAGGGGGGGGGCAAGTCGACAAGACGTCGAACACGCCGGGTCAAAGTGCGCGTGTGCACCTGTTCCCCTCGCGAGTGGTACAGAGTTGGGATGAAGTAAAGCGGCAGTGAGGTGGGGGCGTCTTTGGTTGTCGTGCCACAACAGCAGTGTGGTACCACTGCGTATATGCGTGAGAGGGCTGCGACGTGAGTTGCGCACAATTTCATGGCCGTGCCCCTTCGAAACGCTTGTTTAGCCGCTTTTTTTTTCGTATGACAACACATGCCTCTTTTGAAACCATCAATGTCACTCTTGTGAAGGAGGTAGTGGGGTTAGGAGCGGACGTCGCGCTTCCTCTGAGGCTGTGGGAAAAGTTGCGCCAAGATAGCAGAAGGGTTGCAATGCTGCGCTTCGTTGTGTCGCGCTATTAGAGTTATTTGGTAATTGGACCGTTGCATGGCTCGCCGTTCCTCTGGTGACCACGCGGGTACTACGTGCTTTAGGGGTCTCGATACTGCAATATCTATTCCACATCTCTTGTTGCTGCAACAGGCGCCCTTCCTCTCTTCTCCACTCGCTGCTTGCGGCCACAACACCACTAGGAAATATCCCTAACCCAAATAGCGTTAACCCAAATAGCATTGTGAACCCTCCCCCGTCTACTCTCTCCCAAACGAAATGTCGAAACGTACCCGGATTTAGTGCACTGTTGACGGCTGCACAGCACGCGCACGGTGCTCTCGCGGCGGAGCTTTTGAAGACCGGGTCTCGGACTAACACCGCAACAAACCGCGGCTTCACGCCTCTCATGCTCGCCGCTATGTACGGGCAGCACGAGCTGCTCACGGACTTGCTCGACAGGGGTATGTATTCCTACATGCTGCTCTCTGCACGCGAGAAGTTGCTTTCTTGAACCTGCTAGCAGTAGTGTATACTCACCCACCACGCAAGCTATCAAGAGGCTCCCAAGCAAAATTCCAGCGGCCCGGTGTGAACGAACGAAGCGTCGGTTCGGTGCTCCCCCCCCCCAGAATGGATGGGGGCGTGCATGATGATGAAAACGTCCCGCCTGGTAGGGCAGCAAGAAACGAGTATTCCCGCCCCGCCCCTGGCTCCCTTCCTCCCAGCGCGCAAAATGGTTAACAACGAAACAATCGGCAACGAATCGACCCCCCCCCCCAAAAAAAAAGACACTGCTTACCAGGAAGAGCCGCGCAAGGGGCGGTTCCTCTCTAACTTCACTTCTCCACACTTGAACGTATGGGTGTCTCAACTCGAGCAGCATCAGGCTTGCCCGGCCAGTTGGCCTAGAGATGCCTGTGTGCGGAATCCAATATTCCCAAAGAAAAGAACTTCGAGGAAATCGAGGAAATCAAAGAGGAGGGGGAGGATCAGGAGGGGTAGACCGACGGATGAGGCTAATTTTGCAATATCCTGCTCCCTTCCCCGCTTTTGCGATACATCTTCTCGTTAACGGTTCGGCGGCGGCGACGGATCCGGTTCGGGGACAGGGGCCGACCTGGACGCCGTGCAAGAGACCGGCGACACGGCGCTGAGCCTGTCCTCGTTCTTCGGTAGGCCTGGCGCGGTGGCGGAGCTGGTGCGTCGCGGGGCGGACGTGCAGGGCCGCGACCACGAGGGATCGGCGCCGGGGGAGGTGTTCGAAGCGGAGGTGGGCCCTGCTACCCGGCGTCAGATCCAGGTGAGTTGAGTACGTGGTCTAGATGACGACAGGTCACAGATAGCGAGTAACCCCCAAATATTCTTCAGGTGGTGGGGGCGGGGGTGTTTGTGGGAGACTGTTCTCCCGGAATTGATTTTCATGGGGTATTATGTAAGGAGAAAAGACTCGGTTTCGCTGCATGAGTGTCGTGACCGTTGTGACCCACACTGATCTGCCACTACAAAGCAGGGAATCAACCATCCTTCTTCCCTTATCGTTCGTTGACTTACATACGTATAACTCTGATTGCACACGCATACACCATGTTGGGGCCAAGAGACTTTAATGTTGTCGAGGGTGGCGGGCGACAAAACTAAAAGCGAGGCCCTCCTTCGCCGTCCACTCCTCTGGCCACACAAACCCAATCGCGTTCTATTCCCTTGGGGCAATCGCTCCATCCCCTCGATGAGAAAAGGTCTTGCTTTGGGGAGAGGAAGCGACGGAGCAGCTCGAGCGAGCTAAGGCGAAACCGTCGGACACTACGACTATCGAGGACCGTACGGCAGGATCCTCGGCTGTTGACACCAGGTAGAGATATCGACGGCTCGGGAGACTCGCCTCTGTGTACAGCGAGTCCTTGACAGCAGCAGCAGCAGCAGCAGCAGCAGCAGTATGCCGATCTCCAACATTGAGACAAAGGGAAATTGTGCGCAGAACGACGAGCACATGGTGCAGCGATGCAATACAAGGCGCGTGGTCGGATAACTACTTGGGGAAGTTGTTTCGAAAAGGGGGTGTGCTGCTTCCCCCACCTCTAAACAGCCTCATGAGCTGCGAAAATCGGAACGAATCAGTGGTCCAATCAGGGCCAAGCAACTGAACTTCAGCCCTCCCCCCCCTCCTCTCCCCCGAAACCCCACCAGGTACAGGCGATCGTCCACCCCGCAGGTTGTTTCGCAGGTGGTGTCCGGGGGTGCCACGACGAAAGCGTGGGGTCCGCTTCACATGGCGATTCACCGAGGGTCGTCGTCGGAGGTGCGGGAGCTGCTGACGAGGCCGGGCGTAGACAAGGAAGAGCTCCTCGAGCGGAGCTTCTCGCCGCTGCTGCTGGCCGCCCAGTGCGGCCGCGCGGACTGCATAGCCGAGGTGAAGAACGTAATTTTCTTTGTTGCGCTGTCGATCGCAGCTAGCTGTGACCAAGCTGACCAACTCTAGAAGACATCGATCGGTCGTAGAGAAAGACGCACACGCAAGACCACATATGTATATGTGTGTGTCATGTGTGTGATGACTAGTCTGGCTGGCAGGAAGAAAAAAACTTATTTTGCTGTTGTATGGACGCACACATCAGAAGACCCTAAGTACTGCCATTTTTTTAGAAAGGAAAGCACGCGGACGAAAAGGAACATTTTTGCCGTTGCGTCGTCGCTTATTAAGCAGTTGGTGTGATCCGTTCCTGCTGGCGAGACATTTCGTACGTGAGGAGAAACTCTCGTGGTCTGCGTGCGTGACTAGAAGCTCATTTCTTGCAGCACCAGCCCGTATACAAAACGATGCTATCATTCCGTGACGAACAGCCATGGCCGGAAGACCTTCCTCGACTGAAAACGCAACAACACGTGAAAGATATGACGGGACACGTTTAGTTGTGGGCCGTCAAAGTATATCGAATTGGGGGCTACTACCCTACGTCAACGCATGAAGCCAGACGACGGGCACGTGTACCGAGAACCAAAGACATGTTTCGTCGGAGCGCCAACAGCCTACTCGCAAGCAGCGCAAACCAAGCATACCACGATGTGGAGCCCTTATTCCCCCTCCACCGCCGTTCCGGCACCCATCCCGCCCGACTGTCTCTTTCGAGCATGCAAGATACGCACCGTCGGCAGACATTCCGAACGATAATATCTCCACCCCTCCCTCCTTGCTCCGGGTGAGGACGTCTTTGATCCTCAGACCACGGCCCTTCATTACAAAACGAACGATTCCCCCCCCCCTTCTAACCGCTAAGGCTTTCAAAACCATGAGTACGCCCCCCCACCCCCCCACCCCCCTTTTTTTCCTGCGCACGCACGACTCCCCTCCCACCCGTCAGCTTCTCGAAGGGGGCGCGAATATCGAGGCTCGGAGCGACAGAGCCTTCACCCCTCTGCTCCTGGCGTCGAAAGGGGGGCACCTGGACGCGGTTCGGGAGCTCCGTGCGGGGGGTGCGGCGGTGGAGGCCAAGAACGACCGGTCGTTCACGTCGCTGCTCATCGCTTGCCAGAACCAACACCGAGAGGTATGTTCGTGCATACAACACGGATATATGTTCATCTCGACTACGTTGTACTGAGCACGATCGATAGAGAAAGTTAAGTTCTCGTGGAACTCCTCCGTGTGTCATGTCGTGGCCGCGAAGGGGTTTGAAGAGAGAAGCGTGGTGCGCTGGGTTGATGGCATGATACCGTGGGGGTGGGGTCGGGGCGGGAGCCGGGGGGGACACAGGTTCCAAGTCGTTCTGTTGACATGATCATCGAGCGCCAATTTGTTTTTGTTCCATTGCTTTCGTCTAACACCATGGAGTATACAGGTATTCGATATTTCTAGAACCAGGGCACACGAAACATCATCGTTCCGTCAAGTAGGAGCTCCACTACACATTTCCCCCGTCTTCCTCACCCTCAACACTCCGCAACCCCGGACTGTGCGGGCAGTTGGCAGGAACTCAGGTTGCACGGACCGAAATCATCACAATTTCCATTTCCACGCTGAACATGCAATGCCTTTGTTCCAACGTTGAACTTTTGTGTACAACATGGTGCAAAGGGGCAACCAATCTCAAAATTAGACGAGCCTTTCGCGTAATAAGTGTTCACGCTGTCTTCTCGTTAACAGGGGCCGTGGCACGCCCGGATGATTGTCGAGCTTGTTCCGCGCGACGAGCCTCCTTTCGCCTGTTGTTGATGTCTTTGTAAAGCATTTCTCGATAGTCAGCAGCAGACAACTTGGTGTTGTCGTCGACAACACCCTTGTCGATAGTAATCTGCACACGGAGCGAGGGAACGAGGGAAATGTTACGTTAATTTTATTATCAGCGCCAAAGAGCCATGAAAGTGACGGAGGTGCGTACACCCAACCTCAGCAATAGTCTACAGACCGCGAACGAATATCAGTACAAATGAACTATTTCGCGGCGTCAACAGGTTCAGGGCGTTCCGTGCCGACTAATATGTTGATAGGCGTTGTTCCCGCGTCAGAAACCCCTACCTGAATTGCCCCGTGTGGGTAGTCGGGCTCGTCGTCTGGGTTGTGAAACTCGGCAACGTACGGGTGCTTGAGCGCGTCAGCAGCACGGACGCCCTTGTCGGGGTTGAATTGCAGGCACTGGGACATCAAGTCCAGAGCCTGCGCCGACGCGCTAGAAAAAACCTCGTTCAAGGATATTTGTCGGGTTGGTGGGATGGATTCGAGCATGGTCCCGGCGAACGGAGATTTGATGGACTGGACATCCTCCGGTGAAGGCCGTCCGGTAGATTCCATTATTTTTTCCAGCTGGGACGGTTGATGCCAGCAGAAAACAAGACGCGCCAAATGGACCATGTTGAATTGGAGCCCCCAACACATTATCGTCAGCTTAGAAGTTTGAGGCGATACCCACCGATTGGTAATACATGCTTGGCAGTCGCTGAAACTAAAAGAGAGGCACGTACCGGAGGGGCCCAACAGCATGAACCTACACAGCATCGATATTTATTTGTCTACGCAGCACTGCGTTGTCACACCTGATTCATCGTGGAAGTCCCAGGAAAAGTTGGCCTGCCACTCAACATTTCTCCCAGAATGCACCCAACCGCCCACATGTCGACTCCTTTCGTGTAGCGAGGCGACCCTAGCAAAATCTCAGGGGCCCGATACCAACGAGTCGCGACATAATCCGTCAAGTGTGGTTGAGGCCCAGCTGTCTCGGCGATGTTTCTGCACAGACCGAAGTCGCACATGGTGGGAGGTTCGTGACGAGCATGAGCGCAGCGTTTGAGACTACTAGAGTTGTTGTCCAAGGGATTGGTACGTTTCGGCGGCTTCTCCAGGGATAGGGCGGCGGTGCAAATGCTGCGTACCCCAGTGTACGTGCGCCAGTGTAACTCACCAGACCCGGGTAGTATCCAACAGACCAAGAGCACGCATACTTCCGTTTGACGACCCTATTGCAAACGGCATCCTAGTCGCACGAGAGAAGCACTTTTTTCCATTCCGTCTTCGCTCATCACGTGTAGCCAACGATGAATATTTGCAGGTGGTTCAAGAGCTCTTAACCAAAGCAACCAAGGCCAACGTAGAAGCCCGGACGGACCAGGTGAGCGGTATCGCCTCCCGGCTGGATTGTGTGCGACGCTTGCATCATAGCGATTTGTGTGCGAACTCTTGTGACGTACAGATCCCGTTGTGGCAATTCCCGGAGAAGAGGGTCGAGTGTGTGTTTCCAGCCGCCGAAGGAGACGGCAAGCTACTGATCCCTGATCGCACGCCCGAACGCCACGGTAACCTTCACTGCCCCCGTCAGCCACAATTTTTTCCGGGTGATTGCAGGCGACACGATAAGGGGGGGGGGGGGGCTGGAATCACCGTGCGAACCCCCAATAGAAGCTACAACACGCTTCGCACGGGTGTGTATGGCGTCAGCAACACACATGTTTCCCCCATAGGTCCAATTGCTGCTCCATTTCATTGATCTGGCGGGCGCACGGTTACTCATCATGCCCTCAGGGAGCCCTTCGCCCCCCACCCCCCCCTTCGAAATGCTACTGCCATCACGTCAGGGGTACACGGCACTGTTGATTGCCTGTCAGTGCGGCACGCTTGACCTGGCGGTCCTGCTGATTGCCAACGGAGCGAACCTAAGCGCGGTGACGAACAGACGCATGTCGGCGTTGCACCTTGCCGCCGAGGGAGGCGACGTCGACCTGGTCCGCATGCTCCTCATGGCCGGGGTAGGTGCTCCTTCGTGATCTTTTGGGGGGATAAACGCAGCTATTATGTGCCGAGCCCGCGCTTTTAGCATGTGAATCTACCTTCTTCATGATCTATGATCTATCAGTTAGGCTACGGTTCTAGGTGCTGGATGCTGTAGCTACACCTCTCCCCATTTCTGTTCTTTGCTTGGTGATGAGTTAGGCGCCGCTCGAGACCAGATCGAGCACCGGCGATACTCCTCTAACCTTGGCCACTTACTTCGGGCACGTGGAGGCGGTGGAGAAGCTGCTGGCCATGGGTGCCAACCCGAATGCCATCGACGATGACGGCCACGTTGCGGGTGAGTTGTTGTTGCTGAATACTCAGCTCAGTGCCTTCTGACGTCCGTTTTCCGGTCCAACTGACGAGGACGCCCTGCGTGTTGCCAAACATCCCAAAACGGTACACGCTCGAAAAATTAAAGGATGTGGAAAGGACCCGGGAAACAAACACAGCATTGCTTTCCATTCGAGGAGCGCTCTTCTTGCCCCCCAACCCGTTTCGTGCTCACGACAACAGCTAAATATTCCCGCCGCTACTTGGCAGGTCGTTGGTACGATGAGGCGGTGGCAGAGGCGGTGAAGAAGCAGATCAGCAAGACTCTACGAGCCGCGCGGAAGCAGAGGCAGGGTAGCTCGGTCGCCGTTGGCGAGGAACTGGAAATGCCGGACGTGGAGCCGGACAGCTCCACCGGTCTCTTGGCCTGAAATGCACCAGCCAGTTCGAAGAACGTAGTGCTGCCCGCGCGATGATGATACACGTACGTAGGGCGGGTCCGGGGTAGTCGTGCGTCTAGTCTTCTTGTATCTTTTAGAAAGGGGTAAAAGATAGCCCCCAAGGTAAAAAAACATGCATGATGAGCGTTTGCTGAGGAGCGTGAAGTGCGCATGTATGCTTACTGTTGATGTTGGCGATCGTGATGTTCATGTATTCCAGATTCAGGTGGTAAAAAAGAGGGAAGAACCGCCCCCCGGGGAATTGTTTGCAAGAATCCCCTCCCCTCCAAATCGTCAGAAAATTGGTATTTCATCGGTCATGTGCATGCAACAAGTATCAATGCTTCTCATGTTCCCGAAGTCAGGAGAAGTGAAAAAGTTGTTATTTCCGCGCCAGCGGCGTTCTTTCAGAACGTAACCAACACCATATTTTTGACTCGCCGGAGCTTTCCCGATTGATTGGAAATTCTCCAGCCTTGGAGTGCAGCCACTTTTGCTCAGACCAACTCTACTCTGAGTGGCGATACCCCCCCCTGAACTGGCAAAGCGGAATCGATTCCGGAGGAGATATCGACGCCACGAAATCGGGACTTGATGTGTCAAACAAAAATCGTTCGAATGACCCGAACCGATTGTTTTGCGTTACATTTTCTAGCGTGTTTTACGTCCAAGCGTTGTTTCAGACAGAACCGTATCCATCTTGTAGATAAACAAGTTTGACGAGTACATGCGGGACGGCCAAAACACGATTAGCGTGGAACCCGCGCTAGGTTCTCTCACTTATCATAGGAACACGGCTGTCGATCCCCGTTGGAAAAATACGCCTCCCGATACTGGGGTCTCCACGGAAAGGCATGGCGGCGGAGAGTAGACAGAAGTGCTTAGGCTCCGGGTTCGAGTTGCTTTCGGGGCGTCGTTCGTAAAAGCCTGGTTCTGCGCTTGCGTGCGTGTATGCCGCCAACCAGCCAGCACGGAAGATGTCCACCCCCACAACACTCAATACACAGGTGAGCGCGATTGAAAGACCATCTTTGATGCTGCGAGTGGCACTCGGGAGAGGAACGCATCCATACACTGTCGACGACGCCTTCATACACCGTTGGTGCCAGCCACATACAGTCATCCGGGGAGCGCTGGGTGACACGCATGTTGGCACGCATGTTGGCAACCAACAGCCTGGTCACGGCACCGATTAGCGGAGGATCTCGTATATGTCCTCCTATTTGTTGTTCGGTCTCTGAAAATTTACTCCCAAACAAGCGGAGACTAAAAAGTTATCAGCTTCTGCTTCAGAACCAGCAAGGCACCGAAGGGTCGCAGGAAGAGCGCATGTATCCCAACGCCCAGGCTCTGGACTGCACGCGCTGGTTGCATAATTGGCAAGGCCGGCTTTGTGTTATTTGCTGCCATGTTTGTGTCACGTCAATTGCCCGCACTTTATTCCTACCCCGCGGTCTCGCCGCCCCTCAACCGGTCAGCTTCTATCCGCAGGTCACGCAGAAGAAACTTTCTCAGCAATATACATGCATGGGTGTTCATTTTTGAACACAGAAGGGTTCTCCAGTTCCTCTCTATTTCGAGTGCACTTCCGAACAAGCGCCCTGACAACAACAGGAGGCCTGGGCGTGAAACACCGACACCCCCCTCCTCCGGGACTCGAGTTCCCCGCCGAAGCCGTCAAGGAGGCCCTGAGGTTACGCCCACTTCACAACCGAGGCAACAGACCTCCCCGCCCTAGAGTCTCACGACAGCACACGCCCGGGGCCAACCGACGACCGGCTATGTATACGTGCAACTTCCCCTCAACATGACCACGACAGCACGCCGTTATACAAAAGGCAGCGGCTAATAATACGAACTCGCCCCGACAAGGTACAGTTTCGATACTCTTGTGGTGACCACCTTCACCAAGCTGGGTCGGATCCTTATACAACGGAGAATGCCACGTCTAGACACCATGGCTGATGGCACCCCACACCCAAGGCGTTTCGGCCAATAGGACGGGCACTTTTATGTCTTTCTGGCGCTGCTATTTATGTGCACAAGAGAGGAGAGCGAGTGCCGCCAAACGAAACGCCTGAACCGGGGAAACCTCGACTCTTGGCTTAACGCCTACAAGTATACACGCCGAGGAGAGGAGAGCATCCTCCTTCCGGTACGAAGGCAGGAGAGGGACTTGCTTACACCTGGTAATCCTCGACAACCTCCCATGTCTTTCACGCGTTTGTGCCACGCGCTTTCATCGCGGCGGCATCAACGCCAGGTTTGTCTCCTTCACAAGAGTAAACCCCGGCGCGAGAGCAAATCACGGCCAACCTGAACACCAATAAGTGCGAGGAACCCAGCACACAGGTATCTTACGTAGTTATACAGAACCACATGCACCCAGCAGTAGAGACCTAGAGGACCTGAAACACAACGCTCCTCTTGTCCGAGGCTTACTTCATTACCAACAAATATCCACTGAATGCAGCGAACCCAAAGAACAACCACCCCCGACGATGTGAGGGAACACTGGGGTGCTCCCGCCATCCTCCGCAACACCCGAGAAGAAAAAAATAGGCGGCGCGAGTGAGCAAAGGTCTACCCGTGAAGGAAGGCGCGGCCTACATAGCCTACGCGCTCACGCGGCATTGCTGCGGTAGGCGGGTGGAGACGTGGTAGAGATGCGGCGACCCCCGTGTGCGTAACCAAATTTTCTGTCCGCTGCGGCTGGACACCCTCCGTCTTTCTATCTCGGGTTGATGGTACGAGGCGTGAGCGTCGGCCTTCCGTGGTAACGAGACTGAAGAGAAGGAAGAGCAGAGAAGAAAGCACACGAGCAGCGGGGTGGGAAAGCGCCTTCACAAACTGATACTTCAGTACATCCAGCAACTTCAGTACATTCGGGATCCCCTCTGGTCGTATGTATCAGTTTGTAAAGGTGTTTTTCGTACGTCGGCTGGTTGCTAGTTGCTCATGACGAAGCGGCAGCTGATTGCCGTGAGGACATCATGTCCATATACCAACGCCGAACCTACAAGCAGACGGAGGTGTTCACAACAAAATACGCTGCACGTGCACGTTGTTATGTAAGCTTCTGCCACGTGTATTGGCCAGCAGGGGTGCAGCTGCCGTCCACAAAGTCGCTTACCTCGGTTCTCGATCGATCGCGTTCTGTTTTCCGTGGTCTTGCTCGCCGCCGCTCAACGCCCAGCCACGGAGAGCCGTAGATAAAAAGGAGCGGGGAATTACCCCCTTTTGTCTTCGGTGTTTTTTTTTCTCCAATAATTAAGGATACAGTAGAACACGGACCCCCCCCCCCTCCCTCCCCCCTCGTGTTTCCTACGGGCCGGTTTGGTTTGTGAAGCAAACAACTGCTGCTTGCCCATGGCTGAGGATTAATCCAGTCCGGCGCATGTGCCCGATCCATCGCCGAGAGAACAAAATCAAAACGTCGCCTCTCCCCCGCTCTCCGCCAGCCGTTGTCATCGCTCTGTCTTCCGTGTGGGTGCGTGCTTTCCCTTTTTCCCCTTCTTACTGCACGCACGCAAAGAGAGCAGAACACAAGGCAGCAGGCAAAGCCGTGCGTGCGGTGAGATCGGCGGGTGGGAGATATACTACTGCTGTAGCTTGCGTGCGTGCGACGTCCGACCGCGGATTCAGGCATTTGGGGACTGAAGCAAGCGGATTCAATATTTGCTGGTAACGACGTGCGCGTGTCGCCCCTCATTACATCAACAGATGAAACACTATACGAAAAACATATGCATACCACGGCAACAAAAATAAACACAACGACCGCAGCAGTAGCAGGACACCATCGAAGTGCGTGGGACTATATTGTTGTTCGCAGAGCGTCCTTCCTTCTTCCATGTATCCAAGTTTTCGGCGAATCCCAAACAACGTGAAGGGGTGGCACCACAGATCCCGATCTAGGCTACAAACTCCGCACGACGCCATTGCTGCTGCCGTGACAACAGCTTAGCACCCCCCCCCCCCCCCCCCTTTACCTCTTTGGCGTCGACAACCCAGCAGCAACGGCCAACCTCCGCTGCTGCCGCCTGCCGGCCGTCGCGGCTACGACGCCGGTGACCGTCGAGGAACATGAGTCGCAGAACCACTGGCACACCACGGGGAGGCCGGTGACGGAGTCGATGGGGATATCCACATCGGACGCCGTGATCAAGCAGGACCGGTCCAGGTCCAGCTGGTAGCCCATGCACCAGGGGTGGAACCAGCGCCTGCAGCAGTTGCACCGTAGTGCAAACGACTCCTGTCGTTGCTGCTGCTGCTGGGTGTCAGCGGAAGTACTGCTGTCACCGGCAGCAGCAGACCCGCCGCCTTCTTCCTTGCCGCCACAAATCTCACACGCGGACTGATCGTCGCCCGCGGGCATGTCCAGTTCCTGCGGCGCCGTGTCCACCATGTGATGAAAGGGTTGTGGGGGTGTGATGTATGGCTGAGCAGGGCAGAGATACCACTGCACTGCTGCGGTGTGTGTGTGGCAACCAAGGTTATTATAGTCATAGTCTTTGGTGGCAACAACGGCAACCGGAGGGGGGCACGCGAAATATATGAAAAAGTGCAACTATGGGGTGCCGGCGGAGTCTGGACTGTGCCCTGTGTCTGGCTTCCGACTGCTGCCAACATCCCTGCTGTGCCACCATCAGCAGCACCACGGCCGTTGATCCGCAGCGAGGGGCGGGAGAGTGAGCTTGGTCGGGAGAGGTCGTCTAGCGCCGCGTGGAGATGGATGGGGGGGGGGCTCGAGCCACGGTGGAGCTGTTGCTTCACATCCATGGTTTCAAAAACCTCGATCTGCGTTCTCGAGGGTGAGAGATGATACATACGGAGCTGCAGCTGTATACAGCAGTTTTTTGCTAAAAAAAAGGCCAGTGTAGATTGAGATGCGCGGTGGGAGAACTACACACATTCCGTGTGTATGATGCGCAGGCAGATTTTTTAGCGACACCCAGCCTCTGAGTGTGTTTTTCCCCGAGGCAAACCGAGCGCTGCTGTCGGCGGTTCATCTCTGTTCCCGCACGTGCGTTTTTCTGCCTCTCTCTTCCGGCGGGTGCAGTGGCATACCACCACCAAGACGGGGGGATTATCACGAAGAAACTTTGTAGACCAAGAGGTCCAGTCTCCCCCCCCTGTATGGCATACCGGCATTCTGTTAAATCTCTCAAGGATTTCCGTAAAAATGAAGCATCTATGGAGGTGCTGCTGTATAGTGATGCGTAAGGGCGCGCACTCCTTGAGCCGCCACATCCCAATCCTACCGCCGTGACAGCAGCGGCAGCATGAGTTGTTGGACGTGGCACACCATTGACTTTTTCTCACACAACCACCGCGCTTTTCACCAGCCCGACGACCGTTCAAATCTGAAATACATGTTTTTTTCGTTTTTTTTTGCTGTGTTTTCCCAAAAGCAATGGCAAAGCATTTTCGCCCGTCATAATCTCGGGCTCAATCAAGTACGCGGCGGCTGACCACCGCGAAGAAATGTGCCGAAACGCAGCGAAGCCGGCCGGGGTCACGAAAAAAGTATATTTGAAATCCGAAAAAAAAGGTTGGAAAAAAATGTAGAACCACACACCCGCGCGCGCAACAAGAAGCCCGCTAAAGGAGGAGCCACGGCGGGAGGGAAGGAACCGATTTTGGGGTTTCCCGTTCAGGGTGCGCTGCTTTGTTCCTGCTGAGTTGGGTTGCTGCTGCTGCGGCTAGCAGTGTTGGTGGCAGCGTATAATAGCATACGATGTCAGTAAGAGAAGGTCGCCAATTAACTGTTCCGAACACGATCTGGTACGCAGAAAGATTCAAGAAGCCGAATTTGTGGTAGTTACGCCGCACAAAAATTGTAAGGAATAAGTTCATTAAAATTGGCCAACAGACCATATAGGGAACGTGGAACACGGGCTCTTCGGTGGCATTCAGGACGTGGTGGGATGTGTGTGATCACTCTCGGGCATGTGGCTGCCACAGGCTGCATGCTACCAGTTCAAGCAGTTTACAAGCATTGCCGCCATCATCACGTGTCTCGCTTGGACTCACATGGAAAAAAAACGGCGGCGGATGGTCGCGAGGCCGTTGTATGAGGGAACATAAAGTGTCAAAGAATCGGCAAGCTGCAACGGACCACAACTCAAAAGCAAGCCTTCCAGAGCACTGCTGTCGAGGGTGCGGATTGCATGACGAGAACTGCCTGTTCCTGCCGATACCTAGCACATGTATTTGATGTGCGCTCGTCAACAGGTTCTTTCGCAACCTACACTACCTCCTCCTTCCTCTACCCCCCACTCGTCTTTCTGCATCCGATGGTTGTATCTGTTACCTTTGAGAACATGCGGACCGCACGCGAGCGCTGAAGTCTTCCATGTTCCCTTTTATTATTCCTTAATGTTCCCTGGAAATGAGGTGTATGTTAAGACACAACGACACGGAACAGGGAACCGAGGGAATTCCGAGTTCCCTGTTCCTGTTCCCTGTTTGGTCTAGAGCGTTAAGACACGCCCTGTGAGTGTGTGCGTACAAGGCGCTGTGTCCTCTCTCTCTCTCCACAAAAGCCTTTCTTGTACCCGTCAGTAGCATAATCATGAGCCCCGGAGTGCGAGTCGTTGCGCTGGCATGCAACATGGTTGGTAGCCTCCCTCCATGACACAAGTTTGCGAGCAGCACGTGGGGGGCTGCGGTAGGGATAACAACGCACACTCGTGTACATATTCATATTCAAATGCAATCTACCAGTGGTTGGGATACTGCAGTAGTTCTCCGTCTGCAACTCGGAGTATTTGCTCCCCGCACGGTGCCTAATCGCCAGCTACACGACGTGGAGAGAGTCGATATTGCAGAGTTCACCCCCTGCGTGCTGTGCACATCGGCGACGATTACAATGTATCTATAACTGCTGGCGTGTTCCGAAGATGGATACAATGTACCTCGCGCGGGGTTTGCGTGCAGGAAAAAAGTTCGCAACAATGAGCGCTCCCATACAGTCTACATGCAGACATCACAGTGCTTTGCATGCCGGTACGTTTCTGTATGTATGCATACGACGAAACACAAGACGTTGGCCCGGCAGATTCTCTTTCTCTGAGCCGCGCGCGTGTTCCACACCAGACGTTGTCACGGCCAGCAGGAAAGAGCGACGGCCGCGGTCTTTGACAGCATCCATCCCCCCGGGGAATCTGCCCGTGCTGGAACAGCAAGTAACCTCTCTTCTTCGCTCTCGTATCTGTTGTATGTTGTATGCTTGCGGTGGCAGGCAATCAACCGGCGGGACCGAAACAACGGAAACATCACATCACCCACTCACCTTTTTTTTTTTTCTTAACATGACACAACGAATCCATCTCTATGATAGAAAAGAGTCAGAGACAGATTAGCAATGAATTCATAGAGTCAGAAAAAGCTAGCTGTATGTCTATACGCTTTTTTGCACCTCCACCGCAGCAGGGGGAACAGAGTGGGTCAACATAACAGAACAAAGCAAACAAAACAACAACAAAACAAACAAATGAATGAAGAAAGCTCCCGTGTGACCTTCCTTTTGTGTGACCCCACCTGATACGTCACGAAAGGGCCTGTAAACAGGCGCCAGAATATATATAATAGGACGAACACACACACACACACACACGCACAACTGCGCCAGAAACTGGTAAGCACGAAACACCGCATGCAAGCAAACAGGTGTTACATACAGACAGGCTCCCCCTACATAGGGGTCGTCATGTTGGTGCGCTTGGGTACAGCAGGCGCCACCTTCATGCTCATGCCAATATGTTGTTGTTTACGACAATTGTATCTATTCGGGTCACCATGCACATACATACACGCATGCATCCACATGCGCATGCATTATGTGGACAACACGCGCGCGTTCACCCATCTGATTATCAGTGGACAAGAAGTGCGCTAGCGGAGGCACGCCTTCTTGAGGGCCACTCGGGCGCCATTTAATTCGCTCTTTCTTTTCACCTACAGGCAATGTATGCAGACCATCGCTCGCACGTCCGACTCGGTAGGAATGGCCACGGCGCGGGGAGCTTTTATTGTGTCCGCGGATCCCCCCCCTCCCCCGTCAGAGTAGCAGTACTCATGTAACGGCCGGCAAGTATCTTTTCTATTGAGTGAGGAGCCCTTTATGGTTCGGTCCTCAAAAGCCGGGGGGGGGGGGGGGGACTCTTAATCCGGGCATGCCGTAGTCCTTAGACCATTGACCTCGCATCCCTACAAAGCCGGGACGGAGCACGCCGGGTTCTCACCGGACCAGGCTCTCACATCACCAAGCGCGAAGCGCCGTGAGGTATTCGGCGAGTCGCATGAAGGGTGCGCCGCATCCTGCTAAGGGTGTTCGGCATCTTGTGCTTACTTCCTTGCTTACAGATGACAGCTGCGTATGACTTAATTTATTTTGTGGTGCTTTCACTTCCAGAGACAGTTGGAAGCGCTGTGTAACCGCCTCGAGGGTGCTTGACCAATTTAACACAACGTGCGATTATCCCCTTTGCGCGGAGTGAGGGTTCTCGACCCCGCACAACATAATCTACTCGACCACCATTCATGGTTACCGCAAAAAAAAAAAAAGCGGTAACCTGGTTGCCGAGCTCACGAAGTGAATTGGCTTGTTTTACAACGTCGTTGCCAAGCGACGAAAACCCAACCCCGATGGCAAACATCGTTGCGCTACGGGGGGGAAAGCCGGGGGGGGGGAGCTATTATTGTACTGCTGACGACCAAAGTCTCCTGCTATGTACATAGCACGGTGGTGTTTGGCGACGAAAAGTAGATATTCTAATCTACAAGTAGATATCTACTTCGAAGTTGACCCGTATGCAACAGCCGTCAGTTCCACTGTTCTTTCGAGGGTTGGCGGGGTTCCGATTTACTGCTGCACGGTATAGACTATAGTGCACACCTTGAACTCGTGCCTGCAAACCCGTGTGCGGTGGTCGGTACACAGCAGTAGTACACAGCAGTTAGCAGCAACCAACAGCAGTGACGTACGATGAGTAGCACTCTCTCTCTCACGTCTCGCTTGCTCACTCGCGATTTGCCGCTGAGACGGAGGTGGATAGTTTCGCCGCAGCAGCTCGATCCAAAGCTCTTGCTTGCCCGCCGTGAGATTGCGAGCCATGGCAGCAAGCACCCCCCCCCTGCCCCGCGCGATCGTTATTGAAACATTTGTTGACTATTTCATTTCCACCGCAGAGGGGGTGCGATGGCTTCGGACTCCTCCAGACTGCGTGTAGAAACCATTTGGTGTTGATATTTGACGCCCACACCTGTGTGCGATAACTCCGGTATGTGCGGTGCTCGAATAAATCTTTGCGGGCCTACATACGAATGCCTCGGTTATGCTGCGGCCGCAGGCTCCGCGCGCACATCAGTCAACCAGTTAGCATGATGGGTGCTATTGGAGAAAGAAACCCACCCTAGGTTATGAGTAATCGTACCGCTGTGCGGATCAAAAGTTAGCCACACTTGATTATTGTTGAACGGGGGCGCGATGACTCGCAATCTACGGTAGTCGAACACCCCCGATCGCGAGCCAGTCGTGGAAACCAGGGGAAGACGATACAACAGATTCGATAGTTCTAGCACCTGGTAAACGACGGGCTAAATCGGAGCAAACGCCTACATACATCCGTCGAACGTAGCGGTTACGCCGCACGTCGAGGACGGGACTCTCCTCCTCTTTCTGAACGGAGGAGGTCTGTTTCGAGAGAGCTCCTTCTTTTGGTTCGGGTTTGTGGAGTTCTCCAGCTGGGGCACACAAAAACAAATTGATTACCAATGCGACACCGCAGCATCATTGTGAGGCTGCTGCGTGGCACGAGATACATTCACAGCTAGGACCCAAGGACGCTTTGGTGTGAGGCATCTTGTCTTCCCGTCTCTCTGTCTGGAAGCGAGGCTTCCGTACAATGGCAACAACGCCGAAGACGTGCACTGCTGTGCGGTGAATCACAAAGAAGTCTGGTCTATATTGTACTATTATCTCCTTTGTGGACATTCACCCTCTTCTTGAGATGCTGCTCTCGACACCAAAGTTGCCGCCCCAACAAGGACGGTTGTACGTAGATCGCGGCGCATAGCACTTCCGTCCGGGAGCTAGAGATGTGGAAACCTCAAACATAGTCAGTTTTTTTTTTGTTCTCAGCGCATCAAGAGGAGATGTGGTCCTCCCACGTCGTGGTCGTTTTTATTGGAGAGGATTGCATGATACATGTGAAGCGTCACACGACAGGACATGCAGTGGTCCAAACACGACATGCGATGGTGGGTACGCCTTACAGTATAGATTGCGAAAAAAAAACGGCAAACATTATATAGTGGTCCAAGCACGACATGCGATGGTGGGTACATGCTGCTGCTTCGCAGCGTGAAAGGAGCCTAGCTGAATGATCCACGAATACGTTCATGCCGCCAAGCCCAACAAAGCCCGGGAATTTGCTTCTGCAACGATCCCTCAGAATTGCGCCGATTGTGGGGAAATCATGCGTCCTGGCTTGTCCTTGGGTCCTGAAAGGAGACTCTTCTACAGTATTGGGCAGTTTCCCGGCAGAAATCCCCTTTAGCTTCCATGAACGGTGCCTCACAATATTATGTTCCTGCTCAAGAATGAAATATGCACCAGGGAGAATGACACCAAAACATGCATCAACTCTTTCCCGCTACAAACTGAATAGCAGCAGTGGCTTCAGCAGAGTTCTGTTTAGAGAGCAACCGACATGGACATATGAGGCGCGAGAGGCGGCAAGACAATGAGACAGAAAGAGCGCCGCTCAGAAGTGATATGCTCCCGATCCAGCGTGGTTGGCTCGCCGAGCCAAAAAAGATTGTCCGGCACGCGACCGCGGCGTGTCAACCATGCTGAATCGAACGCTACTTTGAGCGGCGGTTGTTCTTGTCAAAACGACATGGGATACGGAATTCCGAGCTCCGCGTGCCGCGTCCGTTTGTATGTAGCTCCGCGCTTGGTGTTTTTCCAGACATAATTTCTGTAGATGCCATCTCTGTTGAGCGCAGAGGGGGAAAAAGCTTTGGCATGTTTTGGTGCCCCCCTTTGGCAGGAGCGGAAGGTTGCCCCAGCAGTGTAAACCCCGGGGCCTTTTTGAAACGTGGCGGGGTGAACGCGTTCGTCGATCAGTCAGCTAGGTTCGTTGAACACCCACCATTGTGCATGTCGTTTGGACGTTTTGTACCCATGGTATAATGTCCCGTTGAGGCTCGCCCCTTTTTTATTTTTGTCGCCATCGCTAGAATATTAATATTTTATGCCGTTGTGCTTCTGGGCCTTGTGGCCGTCCTCTTCTTAAGAGCGTTTGTGGAATATCCACGTTGGCAAAGTGTTGTTTAGAACCTCCATTTTGGCAAGGCAAGTGTTAATTAAACGGCTAAAAAGCGAGCTAAGGGGCTTGCGCCGCGGTGGCAGCAGCAGCAGCAGCAGCAGAGTTACCGTAAGATAACCACACACACCCTTGTACCGATGTTCAAAGCCCGATTGCGCCAAACCGAAGGACGCGCGCCACGGTCAAGTGATCCGTTTTCGGAAAGCATTCGACGAGACTTGTTTCCCACGCCGCCATTTTCTGGCACCTCCACCGCTTTTGCTGCGGAGTGGTCCAGCTTTGGAAATCGGTTGATGGGGTATGGCACTGACGGCTTTTTCTCGCTTCTAGCATCGCATTTCTGTTGTTCTGGCAGCTTTTTCGACTACGCATGCTTTCCCGCTCAGATCAGAAAGGCGCTGCGTGACACGAATACACGTGTACGCACCGGGGAGATTGTCTTGGTAACACACGTGGTCTCCCAATCGACCGCTCTTGTCACCGGAGTGCGGCTTCAAACTCACTCGCAAGACGTGGACCACAGCTGTGTGCGTTGTTCTTCCTTGCTTCCTTCAATGCCCTGGGCGGTCCCGCCAGGAGCGTGGCCCAATTTGGTGGGCCGGCAATTCTCTCTCTCTCTCTCTCTCTATCTCTATCTCTCTGCTGTAGCTCGGCGGTCACATGTCCTTTTCGAGCTCGAATCACTTGTGTGTGTGTTCCAAACGGAACCGACTGCTCGGCCTCGGGCTTTGAGACTTGTTTCGAAACGCTGCCGACTAGAAAATCCACAGAGTATACCACGATGTATGCGAATCTAGCGCCTTGGACAATATCTCGCCTTTCTGTTCTTTTCCCTCAACGTGCATGCCATTTTTCGCTGTAGAAAAACACGTTTTTGTGGAACCTGGAATTTGCAGCAACCCCCCTCCCCCCCCCCAGGGCTGCTACTATAACGTAGGAAGGGCGTGTTCGTTTTAATAGTTATCGTTTCGGACTGCGACGGGGGGCCCACAAGAAACGCGCCGCGCCGAAAAGGAGAACAAAGGTTTCATGTTATTGGCCAGTAAAAAGTATGCAGGCATGTTGCTGTTTTTGACTCGCGCGCGGCGGAATGGTATCGACTCAGCTCGGTCACCGGGGCGCCAGGCCTGCGGTAGTGCTTGGGTTCGTACCTTGTCCGACTGATTGTCGCGCTTCGAAGCGCTTCTAACATAAGTTTTCCAACCGCAAGATACCAGCATACCTCACCCCACCCCCCTACTTGTCGAGCGAATCATGCGCTGTGATAATGATCGCGTCCCCGCTCGTACACGCCTTTGTGCGACGTGACGCTTGATCTCCAGGGTCTTCGGCGTAGAAGCAGTGGTGTTCCCGGTGTCGAACCCGTACGCCCCCGGAGTGCCGGTTCGCACGTTCCATGACCCTTCGGCGAGGCGTTCCACCGCGCGAGGCGTTTTGGTCAACCCGGCGGAGGGGGATGTCGACCAGCGGGGGTCGTCCGGGATAAGCGCGGCGGGACTGCCGTCGTACACGTCGAGCCTTCTGCCGATACGGTTCACGAATGTAAGAGAGAGAGAGGGTGGGAGGGAAAGAGAATGAGAGGGGGGAGGGGGGAGGGGGGGGGGCACGGGGGGGCGTACTCTTGTATTTTGCATGCCTTAGCGGTTAGACCATTGGCCACTCGAGAGGACGGAGAAATGTTCCGACAGGACCGATCACAGATGGCCAATCGTTCCTTCCTACTTTGCCAAAGGTGGCGGTGGGGGCGGGAGGGTTCAAGAATGACTCCTTACGCGAAAAACACACCGCCAGACATGCCGTCCTTTGGCACGGGTGTTGTTTTGTGATGAGACTTTTTTTTTTTCTGTCAAATAGCACTCTTCTCTAGCGAGTCGATTTCGCCGCTGCTGTGGTTTGGTGATGTAGTGAATGAAACCACTTGCAATAGGCGGCCTCTCCCCGATACGATGCGAGTGAGCCCGCTGTGACGTTTCAGGCGGATAGATTAAATCGTGGAACAAGGAAGAGCAGTCGCTTTGACTTGAATGCGCCATTGCCGCGCATCCACCAAACGCAAGCTTTCACAAAACTGTTGCGTACTCCTACGTCGTTATATTGTAGCTGTTTTGTAGCATTCCTTGTTTTGAGGAACCTCAGATCCAAGCGTCGTCCCTCGTTGCCAAAGGTGGTTAATATATCTGACGATCTGTGCGGCGAAGCGATTGATTTGTTGGACGGCGTAGTACAGGCAGGCGTTTCCACCAAGGGGCACTTGGCACAGGCGCTGCGAAGAAAGATCCGGCGTGGTCGATGGGTCCAATGATTTCGTTCGTCCTGGCAGCAGTTCGCATGGCCGCCGCATGAATGCTTGACGGAAAGGAAAGACATGATCGATCGCATACAGGGCGCATTTTTTGGCCCGAATTTCGGTCGAGTCGTGCCGGGGGGCGGGGCGGGCGCACGCAGAAGCACGATAAAACCAATCGCCGAGGGCAACAAGAAGCCCCCCCCCCCCCCCACCACCACCACCACCACCGCGAAAGCATGCAACAAACGAGTATGCTCCTAAACCCCCCACCTCCCGAAGGCAAGTAACGACCCACGTATCCCCCGCCACTGACGATGGCCTCCTCATATTTATGATACCACGACCGAAACGGAGCAGGAAGAAGTGCAGCTGAACGAGGGCTGTCTGTTTCGGGTGCACATCGACGCGGACTGGGTGGAGACCGACGTCATCGCCATCGAGTTCCGCCTGCTGACCACCCCGCTGCCGGAGAACGACGCCGCCCCTACGGAGGATGTCATCGCCGCCGCGGGGGCCACCGTTACTCCCGAAAAGAAACCGATCACACTCAAAGAGGTAGGGGGGTGGTGGTGGGGGGGGGGGCGTACTCAACTCATGGTAATTGCATGCCTTAGTTGTTAGACCGAGAGGACGGAGCATTATTCCCACGGGACCGATGGTCGGTGGTGGAGGGGAGGGGGGTGCCCCCGTTGGAGTGCCCCCCGTTTATATACATATGCAAGACTACGATTCTCTCGAGAAGTAGGGGGGTGCCCCAATTGGAGTGCCCCCCGTTTATATACGGATGCAAGACTACGATTCTCTCGAGAAGTAGTGTTGTGTCTTTCCACAAATTCCATTCTCTTCGCTTCTCCTCTGTAGTACGGGTATCTGGGGATGTTCCAGCGTGTGGCGTCATTCATTTTTTTTTTCGTCCAGCGGCGCCTTGTTGATGTGGTATATGCAAGACAGGGGGATGTTTCAGCAGTGTGTGTCGTGCTTTTTTGTGTTGTTCATGTTTTTGTTTTCTTCACGCAGTGGTGCCTTTGTTGGTGCGGTTTAGCGAAAACAACAAGGGGGAGCCGCACGGGTTGCTGACCGGATGTGCGATGTGCGTGGCGATGTGGCGGTGAAGTTATGTAACGGTGTGCACCACCGTTGTGAGTTCGTCATCGCATGGCTTGGTTGGTTCCCTCTGACTTCGCCCCGATTGCAGCGACAATGTTCGTCGCCATCTCTTGACGGCAATCTCTCGCCGATTCTCAACCCGGAGATCCACCTCCTTGGGGTTTCATCCCCAAACGCATGAACAATCACGTTCGTTTCCAACGAACACATCCTCTCTGGTTCTCAATCGCTTTAACCTTGTTTCCATCTAGTTTCGCGTTTGCTTGTCCCATGTTTCAAGACAGTGTAGAAACCGGCGGAGCCACCCACCGCGGCTTTCACATGAACAATTCACGCTCGTTCGTTTCCGACGAAACCAAACCAACAGGTGGGAAAGGTTACGCTACACACAAAGTGCGCCTCCTCGAAAGGTGGCCTTCACCGGTACCACCCCCTCGTCTTCAAGCAGCCGCACCTGTGCGTGGTTGACATCACGCTGCACATGGTGAGATACTCGCTCTTGTTGTGGGTTTCAGCAATAGATGGAGTTACGCACGAAAAGCAGTGGATCCTCCCCAGTCTATTTGCTCGTAGGCTCGAGTACACTGGTGTTATGGAATACATGGGTATTATCCTTCTGTAGCTGCCTTTTCAGTGTCTCTTACCTTGAGGCATGCTGCGGGAAAAACCTCTTCATGTCAACTACGTTCCGAATTACCGGTACTTGACCGCCGGGGGCAGCAAGCAGCTTCGTCACCAGCCCGAACCCCCCACCCCCCAAACCCCCACCCGTGCCATTTTCCGTACGACGAGCGCAGGCGCTCACCTCCGTCAACCACCCGGGGGGGCCCGCGGGTCTCGCCGCGGCCATCGCCG
>FN649727.1:7083361-7127151 GCA_000310025.1 Ectocarpus siliculosus | reverse complement strand
AGAAGCCGACGAGGCACCAGCGAGGGCCAAAGTACTACACGGCCAGGCGCCGGCCGCCGTCGCGGGCGCCGAGTCTCCCCTCCAGCGGCTCCGCCGCTGCCGGCGGCGGCGGCGGCGGCGATGGCGGAGCCGCGCTCTCCTCTACCGCCGGCTACTCCTCCTCGGACGACGTTTGGAGCGGCGGCGACAGCAACAAGGACGGCCGCCAGCAGGAGGCGAACGGCGGGGACGACAAGAAGAGGACCAGGCGCAACGAGATCCAGAGGAGGATGTGGGGGAAGCGGCCCTCCTGGACGGGGGCGCTGATCGAGCCCACCGCTGCCGCGGCCACCGCCGCCGCTGCCGCCGCCTCCGTGCCCGGGGCGACGGCGAGGGAAGGGGCGGGGGCGTCGGCGGCGCCCCGGACAGAGTCCGGGCTGAACCACCTCATCGTCCTCGTCCATGGCTTGGGGGGAAGGCCGGCGGACATGGCCTTGATCCGGAGCTACCTGCAGACGCTCATGCCTGGCGCCGAGGTATTTACTGACACACCGTGGCCGGTGTTGTGGGTACAGTAGATGAGGGGTGGGGGGTGCCTACACTACGGCAGTAGCCCCTGGCTTAGTGGAGAGGTGTTTCGAGAAAGGAGCGGCTGTCGTTGGTGTGTGCTTGCTAAAGAAACCGCACTCGCCAGCTGTTTAAGGTTTTAGAAAGCTTCACGAAGCGCTGACTGAAAAAGGCATACCGCATAGATAGGCGGCGTGCGATGGCGATGGCGATTGCGATGGCCCCCTCGAAAACCCGGGCTGTCGGTGTACTCTGCTGAAACCCTCGCGTAGCTCTCCTGTGTACTCATGTTACATCTCTTGTGGATGCGTTACCGTTCAAAGAGGAGGCGACCTTCGCGGAAAGGAAGCGCCTCCTCACCCAACGTCTGTCGTGTCGCAGACGACGACTTGATTCCCTATACATATATATTTCGCTTTCGTCACTCACTTTCGGTCCTTTTCGCCCGTTCTTGTGTTCACGGCCAAACAAACGCCTTTCGGAACAGTTGATGGTGGCCTCCTCGCTCCAGGGCGTGCGGAAGGACAACCTCGGCGTGGAGGCGATGGGAAAGTTGCTCGCGGAAGAGGTTCACAACCACGTCACCAGGTCAGTCAGTCAAGTCAGTCGGTTCCGTTTTCGCTCTGTGGCCGGCGCGCCGCATGCATGCATGCGTGCATCCGTCCACGTTTCCGCTTTTCTTGAATTCGTATGCATACATCACTCCTTTTTACTCACTGAGTCGAAACTCGAACACCGTCTAACCTCCAACGTCTCACACGGTTATTGGCGCCCGTGCTCCATATACGCGCTGGCTGCAACCTAGAACGCTCTCGCCCCCCCACAAAAAAAAAAAATCACGACCCTCCCCCCCCCCTCAGGTTCTGCCCCTACCTGGAGAACGCCTTCGTGCCCGTTCCCGCCCCTGGCGGGCCCACGCCGAACGCGGGGTCCGTGCCCCTCTCGCCGGTTACCCCTATCCGTCCCCGACGCCGACGAGCCGACTCCGCCAACCTGGCGTCGACGGCGGTGTGCGCGCCGCCCGGGTCCGCGGCGGCGGCTCGCACGATCAGCGAGGAGCTCAGGGCCGGGATGGGCACGCCGACGAGGCCTCCGAAGGGGGGGCGGGGTGGGACCGGCGGCGGCGGCGGCGGCGGCGGTGGTGTTCCTCAGAGCAAGGGGATGTTGAGTTTCGTCTGCTTTTCCTTGGGAGGTATGTCTGTGTGTTCGTGCCGAAGGTGGTGTGCGGGGGGGTACATGCATGCATGCATGCATGCCTGGCTTGGACTAGACTAGCCACACTCGCGGACTGTGGGAAATCAAGTTTCTTGACGCCGATTGAGAAAAAAAGGATGATGTGAGGGAGAGAGAGAGACAGACCTGCAGGCAAGCAGACAGATGAACGCATGCACGTATGGCAGACGACAGGCGGGGCCCCGCGAATTCCGTAGCTCTGCGTACCGCTACCGGGTTGTGGCGTCGGGTAGGGGTACGCAGCTCAGTCGCCGTCGTACCATGCCCGCGTGTGATGTGACGTCAACACGATCTGTGCCGGAAACGGCTGGCGGGCGCCCTAGAACGAGAGGAGGGAAACTATCGTAGCACTTTTGAATATGTGCTCTTGTGTGTCCCCGCCCCGGTACGACTGCCTCGGGCATCAAATGTATTATGTATCGCTCCATATTTCGTGCACTCATGCAGAACGACGTTCCCCGTGCATGAGAGCAGCAAGCTGGCGGCTCTGCAAGACCCCCGCCCTCTGCATGTCTGGTTCGGGTAGAACACCAATCTTGCCTCTCTTGTGTATAGTCGTAGTGTCCACCCACGTTTGTCACTGAGCACGCCCGAAGTCCGACACGAACTAGAAAGGAGGGAGGGAAACAGGGTCACGGGCTTTTTTAAGCCTCAGGAGAGCTTGTTCCGGCGACCCCCGACCATGTGATCGGGTCGTGCACGGACCCCCCCCGGTCCCCCGGTCCCCCTGGATTTCGAAAGCTAAAACGTACGCAGTGGTTGGTAATCACCCTCCTCCCCGCCCCCTCGTTTTTGCCGCAGGGTTGGTGGCTCGGAGCGCGCTGCTGGAGCCGGCGATGGTCCCTTACCTCACGAGCATGCAGTGCTTCGTTACGCTCGCGTGTCCGCACTTGGGGCAAACGTCGACGCCCCTCTCCTTCTTCAAGACCGGGGCTTGGGCAGTGCGAAAGGTGCGCAGCGTGCCAACGTCGTTTCTCTGGTTTGTTACATAGCGTCAACCGCACTCGTGAGTAGACTGACCCATGAAAGTTTCGTCCCTTTTCGGAGCGAAGAAAAAATCGGTACACGCTACGTAGGGAGGAAATGCAGCTATATATTGCACAGGGGCATCATTTTGTTGTGACCCCTTGTCAAGAGGTCGACTTACTTGCAGCCTTGATTCCTTCGGAAGTACGACTGACCCATACGCGTCGCACACCTAGGCTGTTTTGTCTAGCCTGTTTACCTACTAGCCTGTCTCCCTCTTGGTCTTAAGCTTCTCCCGGCCCGTGGCAGCCTGACCTCGAGAAAACAACGCTGAGCCCGAAATTTGGCTGTCGATCCGTCAATGCTACTACAGTTGGGGTCACTAAATACGACCTGTCGACGGTTAATTACATGGTACCACCGGTAGAGCCGGTCAACCCGCGTGACCGGATGGAATATTGAATGGTCTCATTGTCTGAATAGTTCGGGTGCCCGGTATGCGGCGTTTGGAGAAAAGCCTCAATTGTAAAGAAGAAATAAATGTGAAAATAGTACGGGCTATTATTATCCTTCAAGTCGAGATTGGAAGGGAAGGAGGTGTTTTGGAAGGGTGTCTTCACCAGCCGCGGGGAGTGAGGGCACTGTCTCGTCCCACACTGTGTTAACGGTAATGTTAACCGTCGCGAAGATACTGATGTATTATGAGGAACGCGTCTGGGAATGTTGTAAACAATTCGCAGAACCGTGCACCGTCGAAAGGACAGATATCAGACAAATTTCACTATCACTTGGTGTTTTGTGCGACCGAGTGCCGACACGGAAAAAATGAGGCAAGAAGGAGAATAGTGGAAAGCACCGCCCACGCTCCCCACAAAAGCATGTTCTTCAAATAACGACGAGTAAAGCAGAGTCGACACGTGTTGTGCAAAATGAAGCACTCAACCCGAAACACTCATCGACGCTTGCAAATGCCGGCAGATCTGGCGGGCACCTACCGGCCGGCTTGAGACCTCCACTGCTGTACACAACACGCGCCCTGACCTCCACACTAAATCCTACGCTGTCTGCTGTCTGCTGTCTGTTGTTTGGGTATTTCGTGGTGTGTTTGGCTTTGGCCTTTGGCGAGAGCAGCTGACGGGGCTCCAAGTGTTGCACGAGCTGGACCTCGACGATGCTGACGACCCTCGGGAGACAGCCCTATATCGACTCAGCCTGTCCCCGGGCCTGGAAAGGTTCAGGTGGGTTGGGTCAGGGGGGGGGCGGGTTGGTGTCAATCTCCTTGTATGGTTTGCCGTGTTGGTGTCGATCTCGTTGCATGGTTTGTCGCTGCCTCTTCCATCTGTACTTGGTCGTGTGTTTCTTGCGGCTTGTAGGAGATGAATGGTTCAGAGAGGTTGGTTATCTGTGCTCGTTGGTTCGCCGATGAGCTGCTGTAGTCGTTTTTTTGCTGATTTGGTCGCGCCATAGACCGGTCCGTACATGTGATTGTGCCAATGCCTGTGAGTAGAGAACTATTTGGCTATACTTTTGACGAAACCAGGTCAGACCTCCCTGCGATTGACGCAGTTCACCAGACGATGTTGCCATTCGCCTGCCGCACCACCCGCCCTCCCCTCCCTCAAAAGCCGTGGTACGCATGTCCGCGCTCCCTCTTCTGTTTATTCTTTTTGCCGCAATAAACCCTGCATCGCTTCCCTTCTGTTCCTTCCTTTCCCGCTTTTCGCCGCAACAACGCCACAACAGTAAGAATAAAAAAAAAAAAAAACACACACACGTACAAAAATAAAAAACACACGCCATCACCATACTCTGATCTTCCTTTCTCGCTTTTCGCCGCAACATAAAAAACAATACTGGTACGGAACACTGAATCCCTTCTGTTCCCTCCATTCCCTGCGTTTTGCCGCAACAACTTTATCCGCAACACTAAACCCTTCTGTTCCTTCCTTTCCCGCGTTTCGCCGCACTTCCCCGCGACCCCCCCCCCCCCCAAAAAAAAAAGGACGATCGTGTTTGCCGCAAACCCGAGGGACGGTTTCGTGCCGCTCCACTCGGCCTCCGTCCGCACGCCCCCCGAAGGCGACGCCGGGGGCAGCAGCGCCGGACACACCTCGGCCGTCTCGGCGGAGATGGCGGAGATGCTCATGTCCAAGGTGAGCGAGAGCGCCAACAGGGTGGTGAGGATGACGCTGGACGCTCCCCGCAACCGGCAGTCGCAAGGCGCGCTGGACACGGTGATCGGGCGGGCGGGGCACATGTGCTTCATCGAGTCCTCGCAGGTGGCGTGGCTCGTGTCGCTGGCGCTGCTGCCTTTCCTGGAGGAGAGCGCCGATCGTTCGGCGGCGAGGTAGACGCACTACTCGTGATTTATCGTCTTACGACGTTGGACACAAGGTAGACGCACTACTACCGTGATTTAGCGTCGTATGACGTTAGACCCGCCCCCCCCCCCCTCCCCCCGCCGGACCGTGTATATGTCCGACCTCGAGATTTTCCAGAGCTTAGAGAAGGGTTCCAATCAGTCGGTGTGAAAGAACCGGCGGCGCTTGGGGGTGGGGGGGGGCGAGCTGTTGCGCGGCGGTTGAGTGTCTTACAAAGACGTGTTTGTAGGTCAGTCTTGGTCGCGTCATTTTCGCCGGAAAATGTCGTGAAGAGCGTCCCGGGGAGTGCCGGTTCGGGGAGTGCCGGTTCGGCGGTGCCGTGACGTCATCGTCGTCGTTGTTGTTGCAAAAGCAAGGTGATCAATAAATGGTTGTGTTGGTTGTGTTGCCGTCCGTGTGTATGTTCCCAGCGGGTGTTTGTTTGGGTCGGTGTTTTTGTCTCGAGAAGTTGTGGTGGGAGGGAGGAGAGGAGTCAAGTCAGTCAGTCATGCTCTTCGCCTTTTTTGTCGGTGTGTGTGTATTTTAGTCTATTCATGCGACATCCTTGTTCGTGCTACGCTTTACGGGGGAAGGCGGGCGTGCGCACACGCGCGAGCGAGCGCGGTTGGTCTGTGTTGCTGTAACATTTTTTGCCTGTCATCACGAAAATGAGGTGCGGGAGGATTAGCGTGCGTTATTATCGCGTGGAAGAGATGCGAAGGCGTTGTTTTCAGTACGGAGGCCTGTTTTGCGTTTCCTCTATATTCCCCCCCACCTAGGGCTAGCGTTGTGTTGCTCATTTAGTTTTTTTGTTTCGATTTTCCTCCTGACGTAGCAGCAGCACCCAACCAGCCGAGAGCAAACTCTGGATGTGCGTTTAGAAATCCATGGCCGGGGGATATACAAAAACGACGTTATCTGCCACTGGCTGGCGCTAACTTGTGTTAAGGGCGTTAGGAGTTGTGTACAGAGCTCGAGAGGCCGCTTTTTCACGATAAACGTGGACGGGGAGGCAGGCAAGGACAACAACGCCAGAAAGAGAGCGAGAGGGAGAGAAGAGAGAGAGAGAGAGAGATGCAGGGAGGTGCGAGGGAGAAGGGGTGGACATCCGTTCATTGTTCGATAAATGTTGTTGTTATTGTTGTGGTGATGGAGACCGTAGGCGCGGGTCGTGCAGGAGCTTTACCCGCTGCTGCGCAGGGTGAGCTTGGACACGCGCGGTGGTTCGGTGGTGGAGATTAGATTTTATGGGCGTAATTAAGTGACCCTCGCCCCTTACTGCTGTGAAAAATCCCTTCCTAGTATTCGCTCGAACATCCTCTGGTGCTGTTGCACGTACTTGATTTGTAGGAAATCGCCGATTTTTTTTTTTAATTCGGGCCTACATGTTTGTAGGAGGAATTTTATCTGTTTACTGAGAGCTAACCGCTTCGATCCATGCCTTGTACGTGTCCTCCCAAAATTCGATTTTTCTTGTTGCATGGATGCATTTTTCCATCCTTTGGGGCACGCATTTGGCGCGCGGGGGGTGTGCGTGTGTTCATTATTACTAGCGTCCCGTCAACGGTGCCAGCTTGATGCTTTGTTAGTTGTTGAGGACGGATATATCTGTATGGGGCGTCGGGAAAGGTCTCCTCTGATGTATGGTGTTGAGGGGGGGAGGGGGGAGTGGATGGGGAAGAGGTCGGTCGTGTACGTGATTTTTTCCGCGCGCGCAGGTTTTTTGGGGAGCGCGAAGTTAGCACTACCGCTCACAAATGTTACGATGAGTGGCGATTTATTAACAAGATACCGGTCAGGTGGTGGGCCAAGAGGTATATTAACACTGCCTCGTGGGGCTTCAAAGGTAGAGAAGAGCGGGTAACTGCTGTTTACGTTTCGGTGTTTGTTTTATTTCACGCCAGTGGATTCAATGCAGGAGGAGGGGGGGGAGGTAGAGATCCTGCGCTGCGGGTCCGTACTATAATAGGCGCCGAGGGAGGTTTCGTTAGTAAGAGGGTGGTTCCTGATAATCAATTACGTAAGCACATGTTCCCACCCCAAAATTTGTATTGCCGTCCTACAGAGCAAAGTGTACCCACGAGTGTAACGGCCACGTGAGTCGGTGTCGCTGCAACTTTTTCGCACTCCCCCGCCCCCCGGCCCCGCCCCCGTCCCCCAAGAATGACTCGAGTGTGAATCGATTCGTTCAATTGGGTTCGTTTGTCCATCCATCGCGACCGCCCTCTGTATGTTTTGTAGGCCTTTTGTCGGATTTTTTGCCTATTTTTGGTTCATTCGTACAGTGTTTTTGTGTGCCTACATTTCTTTTCGTGTGGCCGTAACAAGGTTGTACAAGAAGAGGTATATGCCGGCGCATACCTTTCTGTGTCGATTCTAATGTCGACCCCCCCGGTGTTTGCCATCGGGGTTTGGGTTTTCGTCGCTTGGCAACGACGTTGTAAAACAAGCCCCCCACTCGGTGTTTGCCATCGGGATTGGGTTTTCGTCGCTTGGCAACGACGTCGTAAAACAAGCCAATTCACTTCGTGAACTCGGCAACCACCCCTTCCCATTTCCAAAGACGTTCGAGGCATTGTGGCGCCCCTTCTCCTGCTTGTCGTCCTCCTGGTTTGTTGTGTCTTGCGCACGCTGGCGCGGACGCACGCTTCCGTGTGATCCGACCCATGTTCCAGGCAAAGCGTGACACATTTTATTCTGCTCCGGGTGGGCAGGTTTAACATATCTCGCCTACAGCAAGGTCTGGGGTGTGGGGTGGAGGTCGGCGTGCGCTTTTTGTTTTGTTTTTGGCGTTGCGACACGCAAGTGTTAAGAGAGCACTGACTGACTGGTATAGTCGTTAGTCCCCGAAAAAAACAAATTAATGAATAACATGTCCCACCTTCATTCGAGTTTGTGTTCGCTGCATGAATTTTAATTCACGTTTTTATCTGGCCTTCTTCGAGCACCCACCGTGCGATGTTTGTCCCTCGCAATCTGTTGTCGATACGGCCCCGATCACACGAGAAATTCCATTGGCTCGAGGGGGGACCGTCAAAGGCGTCCAATCAACGTTCGGACCTCATCGAGGGTAACCTCGAGTTGGGGATTTCGCCACCCACGCTGAAACGCCACGGGCGCGAGATCTCAGCACGCCCGCCCGCCCTCAAGAAGTAGTTGTGTCGTCTGCGATGAAGTCACCAGAGCTACGTGTAGTCTGGGACGTCGTTGTGGTGGTGCTGCTGTGCCCAACAGAGGGTCAACGAGTTGTGCGGCATAGGGAGGGTAGCCACAAACCAACGGCGGACTGCAGCCCTTGTCGGCGGATACATACGATGAAACTGCTTCAAACATCGCTCGAATAAGACGGAAAGCACACCAGAACCACCAGGAGAGCTAAGTGTATGCGTACATCTTAGCCCCAAAGGGCAAGTTCAGACCCCCCCCCCCCCCTATTCATCATCTGGCGACTCCCCTCCCGCGGGCCTGCCATGCGTGGCACGCAGTATGCTTAGCACACACGTAACCTGAACGAGGTTTCACAGTGGAAAAGAAAACGGCCCAAGCTTGTAATATTTGTACACCGCAAAAATCTCGTACAACCGTCCACACACCATGGACACAACGGCCGGTGTTTGTTTGTCGAAAGAGCACGACACAAAAAACCAAATGCACGCGTCGGGACCGAACATTCCTGCAAACCCAACAAAGGCCACCAACCGCTGATAATGTCCCCCCTCCTTCCCCTCTCGAACGAAAAGACGAACACTCGTGCATGCATGGATCTCCCTGCTGCGCGGTGTGGTACCTGCATACTTATCATCGACGTTCACGTCGACTTTCAAGGAGAGTGCATGCACACACAATACATGTAGCGATGATGGGTGTGGGCAGCAAAAGGGGGCGAAACAAGACCAGCGTGAGATGGAGTCGCTTGCTTGTAGTCTAAGCACGCTTTGTTTCTTTCTCTGCGTTCGGACGCCGAAAACAATAGAGACGGCGACTAAGAACTGGAAGAACCACATCGTACTGAAAAGATGGCGATACCCGGTCCACAGAAGGAAGCCGCATCCATCCACTCTTCTCAAAGACAGATAGAAACCAACAGACACCGGTTGGTCAATCAAAAACGTCGCAACGTTTGTGCTTTATTCAATAATCAATGCACCGTAGTACTACTTCAAGAAGTGCCGCCGGATGGTGGGTTCAATTCTTGCTCTCGGCGCCGCCCCCCGCTCCGTCGTTGATCTGGCTGACGACCCACTCCATCCCCTCTTGGAGCCCCTCCCCGGTCTTGGCCGACGCCGCCTGGATGAACCACGTGCGGTCCCTGATGGTGTGGAGGTTCAGCCCCTGGGAGATCTGCAAAAATAAAGAGCAGAGGAGAAAGAAGATAGCAGCAGCAGAGTACGTAGTATGTTGTTGTCGTTGTTGTTGTCGTTGTTGTTGTTGTTGTTGTTGTTTGTCGTTGTTGTAACACGTTCTTCAGGTCATACACAGCATGAAGAGAGCCGAGACACTGAAAAAGCCATGGAACCGCGCGTCTTTGACGACCCGTAAACCTGCAATCTTGCCCGCGTGTCGGGGAGATTCACTGTCCAAAGCGGCGGATTGTTTTGTCAGGCGACAGGCAAGCCACAACGAGAAGACGTTAGAATAACACCGTTTGATAGAGCGTCCTGTTTCCAAAGTTGAATAGCCGTGTCGAGAGGCACGTCATTTCGTGGAATCTAACGACGCCCCACACAAGTGTCAAGTCCTTCCTATCCTCCCTCCCGTCTCCCCTGCCCCTCCCCTCCCCTCCCTCTCACCCATTTCGATGCCAACAACGACGAAGAACAACGCCCTTTATCTTGTTTTGTATGGAGTTTAATTTAGGGATTAATTTTCGAGACACCCGTTTTTATAGTCGAAGTTCCTCAGCCGTCAAAGTTGCGGAGAAAGCGACAAGGGTTTACGTAGTGAGAGATAGTCGCTTGTTAAACAAACAACGACTAGCACGGTACGGCGTCGTGATAGAGAAGAAGGAGTTGCACCGCAACCTGTGTCCATCTGGTTCAGTGCGTGACTGAGTCTTTGCTCCATGGCGTTCATCCAAGGCGACAATAAACCTTAAACAATGATGAGCAAAAAGAATTGCAGCAACAACCACCACGTGTGGTCAGTATACATGCAGTAGAGTGCCCCACAGTCCCTGGAAGGACAGACTAGTAGAGAAGGAAATCGCACTACTACAACACGGAGCATAGCCGAGGCTCAGCAAAAAAGACAGGAATATTTCCCGGCATGAAGTCTTCATCGCAGAGAGAGATACACCGCACACACCGTAAAGTCTGATTCATTGTAAGTGTCGCTACAACATGCCTTCTTCTCTTCTTGCATGGACGTGTAGACTATATCATCGCCCTGAAACTTTGCACTAACCTCATCCGAAGAAAGGGCGCTAAGGAGGTCTTGCTTGTTGGCGAAAATGAGCACCGGGATGCCGGCAAGCTTTTCCTCCTCGAGCAGCTGCCCCAACTCCACTCCCGTCTGTTTTGCACATTGCCAGCGATTGTTGCATGGGCGTTCACCCACCACGACAAGAAGAAATAACACCTCGGTTAGTGTAAGGGTGCCCCCGCGTGTAGTAAGTGGTATGTTGTTGTTGTTGTTGTTGTTGTTGTTGTTGTTGTTAATGTTGTTTTCGTTGTTGTTATTACCATTGCGCGTTCGGTTGTTGTTCAGGAATCAATTCCAAAATATCGCCATCCCCTTGGTCGAGCATTCGCCTGAGCGCAGGCAACACTCCCGTCAAAGGCGACGCACAATGGTGTGGCGAAACGCGGGAAAAAGGCATGGCGTTGGGATACGCTGCTGCCTCGCCCTAGCCCCCCCCCCCATGTAGAACCACAGGCATGGGCTATGGTCGGGCGAGCGAGGACACCAGGGATTCTCAAAACCGTTGACTAACTCACGGTTTACTCCAAGCACGCAAGAGCGAATCACGCGGCAGGTGAAACCGCACGCTTAAGGTAACTTCGTCAAACGCGTGTGTTAGATACAAATTCTTCGCACCAAGATACCAAGATCTTGCGTCCACTCACAGCAGTTTGGGGGGAAATGAGCAAAAAGCAAGAGCGTGTTTGGTTCGAAGGACTGCGTCCTCCGTGATACTGTAATTGCATGATAACGGGGTCCTTCTTGATTGTCATCGCGCGTTGGTTTGGTCGAACGACGTGATTCGGGCGGGATATGTCACCTCGTCCATGCGTCGCCTGTCAGCGCTGTCGATAACGTAGATAAGCGCGTCGGTCTGGTCGAAGTAGTTGCGCCAGTACGGCCGAATGGACTTCTGCCCTCCGATATCCCAAACGTTTAGCTTGAAGTCCTCATGCATCAAGCTCTTGATGTTGAAGCCCTGGGTGGAGAGAGTGGAGGGCGACGGACATGCGTAGAAGAATTGGTTTGGGCTAACAGGAGAAGAAAGAGTTGCCGTCATGTACGAGGGATTTCTAATGCCGTGCACGATGAGGACACGCTTCCTGGGCTTTTGACGTATACGAATATGTTTCCCAGGAGCATGTGCAAACTAGCAAACGGCAAGAGACAGCAAACGATGATGATGTGACCACTATCAAGCGATGCTGTACCAAATGTGTGATTTCTAAGGTGCATGGCTCGAACGTTGATCAATTGTTCCGTAGTTGTCTCGTTCTCTTGGTTAGATCGACTCAATGTCGGCGTTGGACTACATGGCGAAGACTAGAGATTAGGTTGGCTCATCTCGCTATTGCAATCAATGGGTGCATTTTTCAGGACCGCAAGCTCGCCATTTGTGCACTCGGTTGGGCAGTTCCAGTTTCCCGGACGTCGAACACACAATCGCACAAAGAATACCTGCGAGCTTTCTGCCCGGCGGTGTCTTCAACTTTCATGGACAGGGGAGCTCAACATGTAGTCTTAGAGGGATAGACTACTACGGTACTGCTGTAGACAGCTGTAGACAGCTGTAGACCAGACCAGAGAAAGGTCCTTCTTCGTTGGTCGTGCTACCCTACTAGACTAGACTACTGCTGTACTGAATTCACATCACTACTTGGTGCGAGACGGCAAAACGATTCGTGCCTTTACAGCAGTAGCGAATCGGGCCATCAACGTACAAAACGCCACGCTACATAGAGCGTACGGTGCACAGCAGCAGCATCCAATTCGGAAGATATATGGCCCGATCAAAACATGCGCGTTCCCGCGTAAAGAAACACAGCAGTACAACGTACACCCGTTTCGGGTGGTATGTATTCGCCTCAAACACGCTGGATCAAGAGCTAAAGCCTTGAGTTGAACAACCGAAGCTCACACACACGATTCTCAAACTATACACTGTCCGCCACACGCAGAAGAAGACTGCTGGTGTAGCCTAGTACCTGCGTGGGCATGATGTGTGTGATGTCCTCCTCCGAGAGCTTCTTGAGGATCGTGGTCTTGCCCGCGTTGTCCAAACCGAGCACCAAGATACGGGCCTCCTGGTCACTTCTCTTGAGCTTGCGCAGCAACGTCAAAAGCCCCATCCTTCTTCTCGGCTGTCCCACGAGGGTTGATTCCCCCTCCCTCTACGAGCCAGAGAATGCTACGGACAGGTGTGTTGAGAGGAGCTCGGATCCGGCGTGGCGCTGTCTATTCCCGTGGATCCAAGGACGGACGGGTTGTTGTGTCGGGGATACGCTGCTGCCCCAGGTTTTACTCCCAGTTGCAAACGAAGTACGTGATGAGCGAAGGATTCCTTCGCTAACGCGTTTATTGGGAACACGGCAGCCCTCAGTTATCTATCCCTTCCGCCTTCCGCTCGGCAAGGTGTTGTCCGAAAGAGCTGTGTGCCTGGTGGGCCACATCAACACACAGCCGTTTCGTTTCATTCAGGGGCACCGGCATGGGATCGGGAAAATACACCCCCCGTCCTATTCCACTCATGTGACCCCCGCCGCTGGCAACGCAGGCAACGTAGCATGGTAGTTGACAGCAGTAGCTCCCAGACGGGGGCCGTCTTGTGTCCAATCTGACCTCTACCCCAAGGGTATCGTCCTCCCGCCGCACCACCGTACCCTCTCTCCCCGGCCTTGCTCGTGGGCGCTCTGCGCGCGAAGGATGCCTCCCAAGGCAAAGGCGAAACCGAAGAAACGAAAGCCGCCGAGACCGGCGCGCCAGCAACATCATCCGGGTCCCCCCCACGGCGACTTCGACGACGCCGGCCTTCCTCCTCCTCCTTTTCACCGCCGCCGGCAACAGCAGCAGCGGGAGATACAGATGGACGACGGTTGGCGTCCAAGCGGGGATGACGGCTGGCATCCAAGCGGGGCCATAATGGTGGGCCCACTCACCCCTTCGATGCCAGACCACCACGGCCCGAGCGGACAGCCCATGTGGGACGGTCCTCCTGCCGACGACTTCGGGTTACCTCACCACGGGATGATGATGATGGGCGGCGATGTCCGTGGTGTTGGAGACTTTGGCCGAGACTTTGACGATGCCGAGCCGCCGCCGGGGTTCATCCCGTTCGATTTACGAGCAATGGACGGAGGTGACGGTGAGCCAGGTTACGGCGAGCCGGGTTTCGGTGAGCAGGGTTACGGTGAGCAGGGTTACGGTGAGCCAGGGGCAGGTGATTTCCACGATGATGATGATCCGCACGCCTTCCACCAACAGCAGCACCACCCCCATTACCGACCACCGCCATCAGGAGGCACGGCAGCGTTTCACGGCGGCGATAGCACAGGCACGTTGCGACTAAACACACCGGAGTTCTTAACTGTGCCCGCTGGGCCGGACGGTCGTTTTTCCAAGAAGCAGCGGAAGCTACAGAGGCGGCAACTAAAGCAGCTGCAGCTGCAGCAGCGGCAGCGGCAGCAACATCAACACCAGCACCACCCGCAAGAGATGGGCCACCACCAGCAGCAGCAGCAGCACTTCCAGCAGCCTCCGTGGGACCACCCGCAGCAGCAGCAGCAGCACCATCACCACCAGCACGACCAGCATGAGCCCTTCATACCATCGATACACGGGACGCGCGAGCAAAGGCTCCAAAACTTTGTGCCCGCCACCGCCTCCGCCACCGCGGGGTTTCTTACGGGGAGGAGGGCGAACGTCGACGGCGCCGGGGCCGGCTTCCTCGGGGACGATGCCTTTGGGCCTCTCTCTTCTTCCCCCCCCCAGATGGCTGCTGGCCCGATCTCCCCGGAGTACTTCCCCCCTCCCACCGACGGCAAAGGCAGGGGCGGCGGCCGCGGCGGCGGTGGACGCGGCGGCGGCGGTGGCAGCGGCGGCCATGACGACTTCCTGACGCAAGACCCGCCGCCGCGCGAGGAGGAAGAGGAGACCGCTGAAAGCAAGAGGGAAAGCAGGCTTGAGTTCTTGAGGGACTTCGACGCGGAGCGCGCGAGGGCAATGGGGCAGAATAACGCCGCCGCCACGGCGGTTAGCGGAAACCCGCGGAAGAGGAAGCGCGCGGGGATAGGTTACGTCAAGGGCATCAACGGCAATCAAAAACGCGACAACAGCAGCAGTAGGGAAAAGAGCAGCAGGAGGGACAACAGTAATCCGGCCTGGCGTGGGACGGCGCCCCGAGTGGAGTCTACCGCGGGTCACGACGGACAATCCAGTGTTTGGTACGATGAGCAGGATGAACCGGAGCCTGGAGCGGGAGGGACCGGCGGCGCCGGTGAGGACTCACGAGACGAGCCGGAAGGGCGGGAGGAGCCTGCCTGGAGTAGCAGCGCCGCCGCCGCCGCGGACAACGGGGAGGACTTCGGGCGAGAGCTGCTGGGAAGCATTGAGAGAGAGAGGCTGCCACCCGCGGGTAGACAGGGGCAGTTCGACGAGATCGAGGAGGGGGCGGGCGACCAACGTTTTGTCATCGCTAACGGGGAGGACTTCGGGCGAGAGCTGCTGGGAAGGATTGACAGAGAGAGGCGGCTACCACCAGGCAGACAGGAGCAGTTCGACGAGATCGGAGAGGGGGCGGGCGACCAGCGTTTTGCCACTGTTGGCGAGCCCACCGTGCAGTTGCCGCTCGGTGCGGTGCCATCGGCGGCGCCGCAGCTTAGCTTTGGGCCACCTCTTCCCCCCGCGCTGTCCTACCAACACCCACCGGTAGAGCTACCACCGCCGCAGATGATATTGGTGAACGGGGGGCAGCACCTACCCTCGGACGGCCCTTGGAACCAGCAGCAGCAACAGCAGCAGCTAACGCCCCATCCTCCTCGTCCGCAGGGGCAAACCATTTCCTGGGCCCAAGCGCCAGCGGAATCGAGCACTGCTGCGGAAGCGCCACCGCCACCACAAGGCGCCCCTGCTGGCGATCCTGGAGTGCCGGATCAGGCGACACAACCCCAGCCACAGCAGTTCGTTTCGGCAACCATCGAGGGCCCCACCATTGAGGAACGGCGTGCGGCGTCGGAGGCGCTTTGGCGACAGGTGGCACCCCCGTTAGCGGGCGGAGAGCAGCCGCCCACGGGGGCATCCTCGACGGTGGACACGGGGGCGGGGGGGGGCGCGCCGGTGGATGATGCTCCCGCGAGTCCGGGCCCGCAGCAGCCGCCGCCGCCGCCGCGGGGAACACCGCCCCCGGCAGCCTCGCCAGCACCACAAGTAGACGGGCCCATCGCCGGCGTTGCCGCCGCTGCGCCGGCGGTAGCGCACGACAGCAATCCCGCCCCAAGCATTCCTCTCGAACCCAGCTCCTCACGCCGGAGCTCACCCGCTATCTCTGCCGCCGCCGATGACCCTCCTCTGCCCGAGACTCGCTCAAATGGCGGGGCTAGCGCCGCTGACCCTCCTGCTGACCAGCAGGCGGCGGCCGTGGCGTCTCTACAGAAGCAACGGTCGGCGCTTCGGAACTGGCGGTCGGCCCCGTATAACTACGCTCTGGTCCTCGTTGGCGCGGCGTTGTTGCCGCGCAAGGCCTTGGCGGGAGCTTCGAAGCTGCCCGGAGCGGTTTGGGTGGACAGGCACGAGCTGGGGGAGCCTTACAGCTTGCCGCTGGAAGTAAAGTCGGTGCTGGCCAAGTCTCTGGCGGCCCAGACGCCGACCTGCGCGTCCTGCGACGACAACGAGGCCGGTCGTGGTGAGACTCAAGTTGTTGGGTTTTTTTGCGCAGAGAAGTCGTAAGTGAGCTTCGTGAGTTGGCTTTCATTTGTTGGCGCTGCTGCTTTTTGGTAACGCATTGCAGCTTGTGCGCACGGCACTACGTGCTAGATGTCAAAGCCCCCCAAGCAGGTTCTGCCGTTGCCATGTTGATACCGTCGTTACGAAGCACCGTACATCGTATTGCTTTTGGGAGCACGGCGAAATAGACCAATGCACAAACATTAAATAGGTTGGTCGAGCTGATGTTGCAACCGCAGGCCTGGCTCTTCCGCTGCCATTCGCTCCAAGTATTGGACCTGAAAACCAAAACACAAGACAAAAAAAAAACAGCAGTACCGTGTCCATCGTGTTGCATATCCTCGTTTATTCCCTCTGTTATGGGCACACCCTACTCCAATCTCTCCATAAGCCTCTGCTCTATTAACAGTGTAACGACGCGTCGAGATGATGGGTCCACACGTAAGGATGCGTTTCCCCGAAAGCCTCATTTTCGCACCAGGTGCTCGCCTTTCCGTGTTTTCGAGACGTGGGCTCGTTCAGCGACCCACGTTTCCCTCTCCGACGATGACGGCGGCACTGAATTTGCACCAACACCGCCGCAAAGTGCATATATTGCGCTCTTTTGTACGCAGTGTCAGCCACCACAACGGAAGCCCTGAGAGTTTTGCCAGATCCCGTTGGCGGGAGCCGATGGAAATGTGCCACAATGCCTCCCTCCAGAAGTCTCCTGTGTGCTTCTATTTTACTTGTTAGTTTTATGCTCTGCGGGCCCGATCCCCTTTTTTCGCTCCTCTACGTGCCCTTTGGCAGACTTCCTGCTGCTGATGACCTTCGAATGTTCCGAAGACAAGGCGGTGGCCGTGGCCCGCCTCGCCGAGCTGGGGGTGGAGACGTCAAAGTTCAATAACTCGCCGCGCATCCAGGTGGAGCACGCCCGAGCATCGCCCACTCCTCCCCCCCCGCCTCCTCGATCGGCGCCGGCCGTCTCGGAATGGTCCTCATCTTCTGCTCCGGCGGAAGCGATGGTTGGTTCGGCAAAGTCTGGTGTGGCCGCTACCGGCAGCAGCGAGCCCCCGCCCAAGGCCCCAGCAGCAGCAGCCGCTGCTGCCTCTTCCAGCCGGGTGATGCTGGCGAGGGAGAAGGCGCTCAAGGCGCTCGAGGGAGAGAGGCTGATCGCAGCGGCAGCGACGAAGGCACGCGCGGCGGGGGCTGCTGCTGTCGGGGAGTCGGCGGCGGTAGTCGGCGGGGAGCCGGCAGGGTCGAAGTCCACGGGCGTAGGAGCGAAGAGAGCAGCCGCCACGACGAAGACAGCAGCGTCGGGGGCGCCACGGAAGGCGGCGGCTGCTGATGGAGCGAGTAAAAAGTCCAAGTCAGGGAGCAGCGTCGGGGGCGCGGCAGCGTCAGGAAAATCTCGTGGTCAAGGGCAAGCTCCCGCGAAGGCCAAGCCGGCAGCGGCAGGAGCAGCGGCGGCGGGGGCGGTAGCGGTGGCGGCGAAGCCTCCGTCGTTGCCGGCGAAGGCCAAACTGGCAGCGGCAGCGGCAGGAGCAGGAGCAGGAGCAGCGGTGGCGGCGGAGGTAGCGGCGAAGCCTCCGTCGTTGCCGGCATCGACTGGAGCTCCCACCCCCGCCGTCGCGGAAAATCCCCCAGCAGCCGCTGCGGTAAGCAAGACAAAAGCGGCCGTCTCCGATAAACCCCCCGCAGCCTCTGCGGTAGGCAAGACGAAAGCGGCGGCCACGGTCACGAGTTCTGCCACCGTCACCGCCGCCGCTGCCAACGGAGCGAAAACGGCAACAGCAACAGCAGTGGGCGACGTTCCGGCCGTGCGGCGCTCGCCTTCTCCCGCCCCACCGGCCAAGCGCTTGCCGAATCCTGCCCCCACCACTGCCGCCGCTGGCAACGGAGCGAAAACTGCAACAGCACCAGCAGTGGGCGACGTTCCGGCCGTGCGGCGCTCGCCTTCTCCCACCCCACCCGCCAAACGCCTGCCGAATCCTGCGCCCACCACTGCCGCCGCTTCCAACGGAGCGAAAACGGCAACGGCAACAGCAGTGGGCGACGTTGCGGCCGTGCGGCGCTCGACTTCTCCCGCCCCACCGGCCAAGCGCCAGCCGTCTCCTCCGCCGGCGTCAGCGCCGCTGCCGACGAAAGCAGCTCCGGCGCCAGCCCCTCCTCGCACGGTGTCGCCCGTCCGCCGCGGTGCTGCGGCAGGGATTCCGCCGCCGCTAAGAGCTTTCGGCAAACGGCTGGTGGTGATGCGGCCGACCGGCCAACCGGACCCGACGATGCGCGCGTGGCCCTACCGCCTGTCTGGGGAGTACTTCAAGCTTCTGGAGAGGGGACCGAGCATGGGGGCGTGCGACCCTTCCAGGAACGCGAGCTACGTGGGAGTTGTCCTGCCGGCGGAGGCGGTGGTCGCCGGCTTCGAGGCGGAGCGAGAGGTTCGGCGACAGGAGAAGAAGCAACAGCAGCAGCAGCAGCAGCAGCAGAGGAAGCAGCAGCTGCACCAGCAACAGCAGCAGCAGCAGCAGAGGAAGCAGCAGCAGCAGCAGCAGCAGTCATCTTCATCGACCACAGCAGCGGAGGCTCCCACCGCTGCCACGGTTGCCTCGTTGGTGGCTTTCTCGACCGCGGTTGGTGGTGGCGGCGGCGGCGGTGGCGGTGGCGATGCAAATGCCGGCGTTGTATCAAGGGGAGAGAAGAGGGGAGCCCAGGCTGCGCCTGTACCGTCGACATCGGTGTCGACGGCGGCGTTGGCAGACCTGCGGGTGGCGCTTGCGGGTGGCGCTGCCGCGACCGCGCGCGGGGCCAAGCGACCGGTAACGGTGGCAGGAACGTGGGGCTCGAGAATCCGGGAGGCAGAGGAGGAGTTGAGGGCGCTACAGGAGACCAAGATCCCGAGGTACGTCGTGGTGCTGTTGGTTGCGCACGAAGCGGTGTGTTTCAGGAATACTTGTTCTTTGTTTGCCTCCTGTTGCGTGCTCGGGACGTGGCGATGTCGCAAGCTGCAGCGCGTAGGTGCCTGCTGCGTAGGTGATGCCGGCTGTTGGCCCATCTTCACTAGCACTGCGTTGTGTGCTTGGCGTTAGCAAACCCGCAGCGCTCCCCTTCCTATAAGCGTGGTTTCGCGTACCTACTGGCATAGCCGTGTCTCGTATGTTTTGTCATGGTGCTATTTTGGCACGAGAAACGCGGTTACTATGCCGTGCCCAACGTTCGCCGGAGAAAAAACACCCGCTCCTCGCCCCTTCCCTGCCCCTGCCCGAATGACGTGCTCAAATCACGCCGTACACCGTAGAGTGATGAAAGCTTTGGCCGATGTCTCTCAGCAACGACGAAAGCTGGAAACGACCGCTGCTTCCCTCGCTGCCAAGAGCGCAGCCGCCAGCGCCCGCCTGGCGCAAGACTCGCGCGACGCCGCGGCAGCTCTTCTTGCCGAGCTGCGGGCCAGACGCCAAGTCTCGACCCAGCAACGGCAGAAGCAGGCTTCCAAGCAGCTGCACCAACGGCAGCAGCACGGGGGAGGCACGGCGGGGGGCATGCCAGCTCTGTTGGAGAGCGGGAGAAAAACGAGCTCTGCCGCTGCTGCTAATGGCGCCGGTGCCTGTGCCGGTGCCGGTGCCGGTGCCGCCGCCGCCGCCGCAGCCGCCGCTCTTCCGTCGGTGCTACCAACACCAAAGCCCTAGCCTTACCCTGCGGGCTTGGTCGGTGGGGCAGCCGAGCTTTCTTGGAAGGATCTCATCGGAGCTCGCGCCTGGCATCGAAAGAGGCATCTGGTGGAGGGGGGCTGTCCCAAGAGGACATCCCAGATCTGGTGCGGGTCTGTGTGTAGAAGTCAATGGAGAACGTGTGAAGAAACCAACGGAGAAGATTGGTGTTCACGCGAGATATCGGCGAATCACGGAGGGGGGATGAATACACGCGCACCAAAGGCCTGTGGGACTGAGTGTACTTGTATTCGGCCGCATGCCCTGCCCTCTTGTGTACGTTTCGCACTGCCCTCGTCCGCCCCCCGCCCCCATTCCCCCATGCTTGCGCAAAACGCCTACTTCCCGTTGCGCTTTGACGGAGGAAAAGGTCCGGGTCACAGAGCAAATGGTAGGAGATCTTACTGCTGGGCTTTCGGAGTGGCAAGGCGGCCATCTGATTTCTCGGCCACGGTAGGGCGGCGACGTTGCGCCCGCCCCGTCCCCCGTCCGCGCGAATTGGTTGGTGGGGCGCACTGCCGGTTCGGAACACCTCTTCATGTGTACGTGGGATAGTTTTGTTGCATGGAGAGTCTGGTGGGAGATAGGGATGGCCAGCTCATAACTTTTTACTTTTCTGGTAAGCGGTCTTAGTTAAGTATGGTAAAAAGCGGTCAGAGATAATAAGAGTGGTGTTTTCGTGTTTCCGGTATCATGAGTTAAGTCTCGCGGGACAATATATTGCCCCAGGTGCAGGTGTTGTGGTTGGAGTTCATGTTTTGATAGCGGCCACCTGAAAAGCGACCTCGCCAGAATTTTGGAAGTTCTGGGAGTATCGTGGTAGTGGTATCTGCCCCCCCTCCCCCTCCATGCGCGTCCCCCCTTCCCCGTATGTTGCCATGGTGCTTGATTACCCTAAAAAACACGGGGCCTGTTGGTAGCGACAGATGCACCGTAGCATGCCCTGGCTTTTCACCGTGCCAGGCGTGTTGCCGATGCGGACTGTGGCAACCGCCTGCCGCCTTTCACCTTTTTTTTTTTTTTTCGCCTTGCCCGGCCCTCGGGCTGCTGCTCGCCGTACGAACCGAGAGTGTCACGCCGAGACTGTTCCGGCACCACTCTCCCCCAAAGCTCAGTGCAGGCAGCGATGGCCTTTCGTTTGCTGGCGGGAGCGTAAGAGAGCGGGAGCTTGGTGCCAGGTGAAGGTGGAAGGTGAGGGCCGGCGCTTGGACGGTGTGTGTCACTGCTGTGATTCTTGCTGTGTCGGTGTCGCCAAGGGGGTAGCAAGGCGGCTAGAAGCCGTGTTGGCTATTCGCTGTTCGACTGCACTGGGAAGGATTTTGTTTATGTTCACGGCCCTTTGGACTAGGGGGGCGCGGCATGCCTCTGGGAGGCGCGGCATGTTTCTTGGTGCGAGTCGACATCATTGATGGCGTCGCCGCGGTGAGATATGTTAGGTCAGAGAAACGTGTTGGAAGCCGTTTCCGGGTTCATGATTTTCTTAACGCATGCACGTGTATATATTTACCCTAGTAAAATGTATCGTGCCTGACTCATGGCGATGCGATGCAATAGGGTGAAACCCGAGATCGTAAATCGCGCTCAAGCGCCGTAAGGTTGTGTGTTTCCGCCTCCTTCACGGTTACGCGGTCACTACCCCCTCCCCTTGCTCGTTCTGCCTGTTAGCTCCCATCCCCGCTAAGCCCTCCTGCCCAATCGCGACGTTTTGTGTCTTCCTCACCTTATTTATTGCGGATCGGCGCATGGCGGCTCGACCGGCGTGCTTCTTACGCTGTGCTCTCCGGTGCTGCCAAAATCTACCTACCGCCTACGGTTGTTGCCCCGTATTGTAATATTTTGTTGGGTGTATGGGGTGCCCGGGCTCTTTGTTGTTGTTCTACATGCACGCCACGTTCCCCACCCACCACGTGTCAAATATGCGTTGGTGGATGCGCTTGCCGTTCCCGCGCGATGGGTTATGCGTTTTTCTGCGACCGTTATGTGCGCACGGCGTCGTGACCATTTGTCGGTTACGGCGACTGCCTGGCTGTGTTGGGGTCGTTGTGGCGTTCGACTTGCTGTATTGTACGTCACCTTGTTTTTCCTGATTGTCAATCAACGCTTTGTTGTGATCGTGCCTTTGCGTTGTGGCGACGAACGAAGTGCTAGAATGTAGGCGATTTTTTTTGTGTGTTGCGGTGCGTGAGTACTTGTAGGATAGCCGAGGGCGTGTGACGGTATCATAGCAGTCCTTGGCAGCGGGTAAGTTCTGGTCTCGTATCGTGTGTGCAATGCACCTGCTCTTCCAATCTGCGAAACCTTGCAGAGCGGCTGCGATGGACCTTGGGCGAAGGGGCAGGTGGATAGGAGACTTGCTAGTTTTTTGTGTTTTGGATGCCCATGTCGACTGTTGTGTTTTCCGTTTTGTACGTCGGATATTTTCCCGTGGTTGTTTTGCGCGGAGTCTCTTGTTCGTTGTGGGCTTGTTCGGAGGGGATAGACCAGTTAGGATAGACTAGTTTCAGGCCAAGGGCCGAAACTTTGCTCGAGTTGTTTTTCGTGTCTGCGGCCGTGTGCCGTACCATGATTTGGTTGCTTCCAGGAGTTTTGTCTGCACAATAAATGACACCTCGAGTAAAAAACTGGCCATGTCGCTTGATCGCGATCGCACACGCGACGGCTTTTATCGTCAGAATGCTCCGAACGCCCGCGGGCGACTGCGAACAACGGTCGCGATGGATCCTTTTTAGACTTGAACGAACACCACGGGCTGTGATGCTTCGAATCTCGCATTTTACGGAATGGGGCTGCCTCCCCTGTGCACTGCTGTGCACGACATAAAATACATGGGCGAAGCAAGTATCATCGTCTAGAGAAACACAAGACTCCTGTCGCCACATAGCTCCCCACCCTGCCCCCCTGGTCGTTTAGCTGGTTGGGTTCCAACCTTCAACGGCGTACACCAATGCCGTTTGACACGCCTCGTCTGGCAATTTGCAGCGTTCATGCTGAGTCCCGTGTTTGTTGCAGTACCTTGCGAGGTCAACAACCATCGTGTTTTTCACGAGCTACAAGTATGCTTATTTCGTCGTTCGCCTCCTTCCACAGAGGCTTAAAAGCAAATCGAAAACCAATTCCCACCCTCGCCCACATTCCTCCAAATGGTGTCGATCGAAAAAATCCTACTGATAGAAAACATGAAATCATCTCTGTTCTTCTGAGTAAGTGCAAAAATTCAGCGCTCTTTTCTCGAGCTCCGTTCACCCCCTCCTTCGGCTGCGGCGGCGTTACATGGCGATCCGGTCACGGTCACGTCCTCCGGCAAATCTCCAGCCTTCCCGCCAATGTGTTCCACCTCGATTGTTCCGCCCTCTCCCGCCCCTGCCGCTTCTGGAGTCCTTGGAGCAACATTCACCGCTGGTTTGTGGTGGTTGGTGTTGTCAAGTTGAGGGCAGCAAGGTGTAGTTAGGGGGGAAGGGTGCAACAACTGTGTGCCAATGGAGACAGTTTGTGACAAGCTCTGCAACTCACGGAGCTTTCACCACAAGGCAGTTGTTGTTGGTGATCGAAGGCTGACGTCGGCGATGATGCAGAGGTAGCAACGCCATCGCGGGTGTGCAAAACCCTTTGGGAAATACCCATCTATAGGCACCTACGGCATGACTTCGACGTAGGTGCTTGACAAATGAATCTGCCTTGCTCTGGTCGGGCAAAATGAATGGATTGGCTTCGCTGCCAACCATTAAGGGTCGAAAATGCTACGGCTGCAGTGGCAATTGGTTCTCGGCTACATGGACAGCGGGTCTTCCCTTTAGGTGAGGCTGAAAGCTACACATACATCACCAGTTGTGGCAGAAATCGTTTTACTTGAAATCAACCAGGGCACATGGGGCAGACACGAAGAGGGTTGTATGGCACATTGTTCCAGAGTTTGATGCCAAATTTCCATAGGCGAGTGCTACGGTGGCAGACGAACGCACTCAAATGGTCCCGACATTCGACGCCGTTGAGATGTTGAGATACGTGCGATAACTCTCAAATGAAACGAAGCAGATGGGCGGGTGACATTGTAGACACGGGTTTCCAAATGCACGCCTTAGTTACCGTAGTTGCCTCGATCGTTCAGCCTGGCCTGCGCAATGTTGTATTTCAGCATTTCCTCCACTTCATTGATGCCCTTGATGAGCCCAGCTAGAAAAAAAACGGTTCAAGGCAAGAGGGAAGCAATCGCACGCAGCAGATTGTCAGCGAGACGGTACCGACTAAACGGTCGTTCGCCCCCAAGTATCCACGCGGACGGATTGTATCTACAGTACTCGGCTTCTGCTACGAACGGGGTTTTACAGTAGTGCTCGTTGTCTCATTTCGTCCCGAGCAACAGCAGTTGCAACGAGATTACAACTAAGGCTTGATGCAGTGCATGGAAACAAGAGGCGAGCAATCGCATGGAGACTCCGTGCACCTACAGCAGGTCCGTACAGCAGTACCGCTCCTGCAGCTGTATTACACATGTAGTCTAGACAGACAGCGTTGACTTGCCGCATCCCTCTTGGCGCGGCGATCGGACGCAACAAACGCTATACAAACAGCAAATGGCGTTTGAGAGGGCAAAATTAACGTCTACGAAGTAACCGATTCGCGATTTGATATCGTCAAGCACTTTCCATCCGGTAGAGACGGTCAAGCTACGCTCTTGCTCTGCTGTGCTGCTGACCTATCTTGGAGGGGTCGGTGACGGCCTTGTTCTTGTTGAACTCTATTCGCAGCTGTTGTTTTGATGCCTCAAGCATGGTAGTATCGTCTTCGAAAGCAACCACGCGCACGCGCATGAGACGCCTATATCCCCCCAGTACCTCACGTCGGAGCGAAGCCATTGCTAAAAACGCAACACGCAGCAGCAGCGGCAGTGAAGACACAGCAGAGGAGCACTCCAGCGATGCTGCACACGGGGGCACACGGATGTGAGGGCATTGGGGTATGTAGGTTGAACCCAAACGCCAGCCGGAACTCCCATTGCCGAAACCGTTGGTTTTCGCAAACCGTTTTCTTTCGTGCCGCTCTTCCTGATGCCTGGTGCTTGATACCCAGAATCTGAAAACATGTAACAGCACGGACACAGTTGAGACCTGCGAGTGATCCACCGCTCAGTGATGGCCAAATTGTCAACAACAGCAGTAGTGTGTAGGGTCAAGAACAAAGCAACATGAACCATCAGGTGCGACAAAAGATCGGCATAAAAAGTTCTCGAAAACCCCTCGTTGATACTGTCAAGCTCTGTGAACACACAGCGTACATAGGATCACACGATTTCTGGCGTAACACCTCGCCGCGCTGTCAGCAAAACAGATGTTATATTATTGCGTCGGGCGATTTGTCTGCTGCCTGAGTAGCCCGAGACAAGCCTATAAAGTACCGGATACAGCTGGCGGTTTGAATAACTCTTGAGATTGGTGTATGTAGTAGCGGTACGGGCGGCGCCACGAAATACTACTGGTGTTTGATGGTTAGCTCCAAGGGTGTCCCTCAAAAGGTCTGGCGATAAATTTACAGCCGCCACCAATACAGCAAAATTTTCCATTCACGGTCCTAGAGTCAAATTAAAGCTTTTGCTCTCAATCTCTTCAGCTTCGCCCATACCTTTACCAGGTACAGTCTCTGGCACCATCATCATCGCATAACACAGACAACTCTAGACCCAAAGTGACCTACAGATTGGGCGGGGCGGGGGGAAGTACAACAGCTGGACAGGGTTTTCTGGCTGAGAATGTCCGTTGATGTCAAATACTCGTATGTCTTACGGTTCTCTGTCTGGCAAACTCCTCAACAAGATGGCATGCACCGTTCACAGCATCGGCGGTCGTGTGTGGAAATATATTCATTGTCAACTGGGGTAAGCACCTCCGGCGGGTACCAAGTAATTGTTCAATCGGTGCACCACAGGCAGGAAAAGATGCGTGCAGCGTACGTACATGCTTATCATGAAGAAACAGGAGCCCTTAGGACATACAGAAGGGTGGTCCCGCTCGAGCTTTTAGTGGCACAGCAGGGATGTTTCCACACAGCGCCGAAACGGTTGTATGGGAACTGAACACAACGATAACAAAGCCGAAAGGTTTTCTCATTACACCATAGAGCACACATCGATGCGTTCACTTTCAACTGGGATGAACAGCTTACATCATCTTTGGGCTGTTTCTCTGTTTGTGCCAGGTGGTGACCGACTACACCGACGTCAACACAGAAAACTCGTCGGTGTGCGTCTACGTGAGGGCTCGACCGCCTGACCCAAGCTGGAGTCCGCAGGATGACGATGCCTCTGTGGAGGACAAGTTCCAAAACCCATTGCAGGCTACCCTTGCGGGTGCGTTATACACTGTACACGTTGTTCCGTTCCATGAAACCTATTGAACAAAAACGCAGAATCTCCTAGGACTCCCTTGGTCAATGAGGGTTCTTCCGAACCCCAGACGTACCTCGTGGGTTGCTTGGTCCGTAAAGGGTCCTAGACTACAACTAGACTGCACCATGATCTACAGTAGGAGACACATAATCTACATATTCAGGCACTGTCGTTTGCGTGCGTGCACACGAGGATTTGATGACTGTCACCTGTTCTGTTTTTTTTTCTCATCTTGCTGGCGCAAAGCCAATAGTCTACATGTAGAGCTGGGACGTGAAACTCAACAATGTACACCGGAGACGCCAGTAATAGTGTGCAAAGGCTGGGTTTGTACAAGATGTACACTCTTCGACGACCGTCTTTTCGAGATGAATGAAATCGACGCTAGAATCAACCCATATCGCACAATCTTTCCCACTTATTGAGACAGGCCTGTCGCCAAAAAGTAACTCCGGCGGCCAGTCTGCTACGCCGCAAGCCACGAGCAGTGCGTTCATCACGAACTTTCCAGACAACCCGAAAAAGATCTGCATCAAGGACCCCGCTGTCCAGGGCTCTGCCAAGCACCACGGGGAGATCTACTTCTCCTTCGACAGGGTCTTCTGGACAGAGTGTTCCCAGGAAGAGATTTTCCAGGTAATTGCTCCTCGTGCTCTTACTGCTGTCGTGTTCCGGCCCGGGAAAGAGACGGGAGGCCCAGGGGCACGCTTTGCACAACCTCTCTTTCTGCGAACACTCTCGCATATCTCTCCAAAGCAGCACCGTCTCGCGCTCTGAATGTACAGCCAGGGTGCCCTATGCTATAAGGGAAAAAAACAGTGTCATCGCCACAACAGTCTCAAATGAGGGAGTGCCGAATGATATTCTACCATTATTCCCTTTCCCAACCAGCTCTTATTCCGTACCAATCGTCTCCATGGCCGTCAACTCATCCTTCCTTCCACCGTCGAAAAAAAAAGGCGGGTGAGCGGGGCAAACGACGACGTGTTGGCTATTATTCTAGCTTGCGAACCTCGACTTTCCACGTACCTCACCCCCGGAATTCGAGCTGTTTTAGCGTGTTTCTTCCCTTTTCTACATGTTTTCCATTTCGACTGAAAATTGTTTTGGGGCCGACTGCTTTCGGTTGTTTTGGTTCTATTTATTTTCTTCCCCTGGTCACGAACTATAACCATGCCCTTCTGAATTCTACATAATTAGTGGTTGGTATTCAAAAGCAAATCTTCACTTTACACAAAATGTGTGCCGCTGCTAAAACAACCACAACAAAGGCGACGCTAGGTTCACAAATCTCTCTTCTTTTTCCTTGTTTAACTTCGCTTACGAAACACCTATCTATTAAGTAGGCATAAAAGTAGCACCGTCAACATCAGAACGCTTTAGGTTCCGTTCCCTGTTCCACTGTGGTTTCTTGTCCGCCTGGGGTTTGGGCTGCCACGACTAGCATGGTCTTGTTAAATCGGCGCGAGTGACTCGGATGGTAGATGCTAGAACTCAACTGATGGGTGGAGATGGATAACACACGCATTGCAAAGTTGTCTCCTGGCCTCTCTCGACTTTTCGGCTCGTGCGCCAGAGCAGGCCGTCGCCAAGCCCCAGGTCGAAAACATACTCGGCGGTTTCAATGGGTGCTGCTTCGCTTACGGGCAAACCGGCTCTGGTAAGAACGAAAGAAAACTGGATTAGGCATGACCCGGTACTTACCATTAATTCGCCGAAACATCAAGCTGCTAGGATAAAAATGGTCGCCTGAGGCTTCGGAACTTGTTGCTATTAGTGACACATTTCAAGGCATCAATCGACAGATCACCGCTGGTTGAAGTGCCCCAAGAATAACAGGCGTATTCCCTTGTACCTTCGAGCGATCACGGATTTCATACACCTTGCCGGTTGGATCAGGACGAAGTTCAGGAAGGCGAAGTATCGATATCAGAACGGCTTTGAACGCGAAAAGGCAGCGAAACAAACGAAAACAACACGAGTAACACGCGAAAACAAGCGAATGAGCTGACATGTGCCCCCCAACGTGTGGTGCTGCTCTGAACGATTTGAAGCAAAGGAGTGGGCTGCACCAGGCGTTGTACCTAGAGCTACGCTCGACCCTTGCGACAATCCGGTGTCTCATAGAAGGGGTCCTCTGTGCTGCATGCCTTAGATTTTTTTCAGAGGAGTGTTGAGCGATCCTCTTCCCTTTGAATCCTGTTCAGGGAAAACGTACAGCATGTTCGGAGAGGGAGCCGGGAATTCGCGAGGAATGATTCCGAGGTGCATGGAGGAGGTTTTTGCCCAATTGGATAGAAAAGCCAAGGTGAGCAGTTCGACGCTTTGAATAGAAGCCCGGCCTGCAATAATTGCATGTTTTCCGGTAGGGTGAGTGCTTCCAGTGCAAACCTCAGCCTCTCAGTTTTTCTTTTTGCTTACACTTTCACAATGGATAACAAGCCCAACCCTCACTCCGGCCCCATTACCTGCGTGAATTACACTGCCCGTGGATGAAAGGAGGAAAAAGAGGTTGCTGTCGTCGTCTCGTTCTTGGAAATTTACTGCGACCGCGTCAGGGATCTGGGAGAGGCGTTCATGTCTCAGGGGCACAGGAAGGTAGAAGGGCTCAGGACGACAAGCGACGTCCACCAACAGATGAAGTCGGTGCGTCTCGCGGTTCTTGTTGGCCGCGATGGGTGTCCTTTGTGTGACATGAAGCACGCTCTTGTGTGGCGATTGATTCCATATCAGCAAAACGGACACATCATTTCGGGCAGGTGGCCTGGTGTGATAAAGGAGATCCCTCGTTGCCTCTGGTATCCCTGACTGTGCTCACGGGATAGCCATAGGCGTCTTGCCTCCTCGTGCCTTGCGGGCACTGTATGAAACAGCATGCACACTCTTGCGTGTTGGGAGTGCGCTCTGCTCCACGATATGTCCGAATAGTTCGATGACCACCTCACTCATGCCGCGCTGATGCCTAGATTTAGAGGTGAGACCCTACCCGCCGTCACCTTCCCCCTTCCACCCCCTACCCCGTCGTGATCGACCCTCCCTTCAAAGTCTCGAGCGGAGAGTTTTCAGCCGCGCAACAAGCACGGGAGTGGCAATATCCACCCAGGGGGCGGCGGCAGTGGTGGGGTGTGGGACTCCTACCCGTCGATGGACCTTAAGATACACGAAGACGTGCAGGGAAACGTCTTCGTCAAGGCAAGTGAATTCACAAACGGACACGTGGTGTAGACTAACTCTTGGGTGAGTGAGTGTCGTGTTGAGGTGTGCCGTGAAAACATATTGCGACACTGATTACCTCGTGCTTCCTCAACAAGACACAGAGGAGTGTGAATTACTCCGCGAAACACAGCAGGTAGGTACATATGCACGCAACACGCAACACGCAACACGCAACATAGCCACAGGATAATCCCAACGGCCCCTGTCCTCTCGTCCTCGACAACCCAGGACCTCTCCCTGATCCCGGTAACCACCTTGGAAGAAGTGCTGGAGATCATCAGCCTAGGGCTGAAAGTTCGGGCGACACACGAGACAAAGATGAACCAGGTGATGATGACTCGGCATGAGACACGGCAGCAGTAGTTTAGCGGTAGACCTACCGGAATCACAAACCGGTGGTACTTGTTTCCGTCTTCCCACTATTGTACTAGTCTAATCAAGTGCACAGAATTCCTGCTCGCTCAATAGCAACGGGGAAACGGCCATACGTTGGTTAGTCCCATCCCACGCCCCCCCCCCAACCGTTATCGCCGAAATTTCGCTGTCATCGTTGCCGTTGTGTCGGGCCGTGAATTTGGGAAGGTTTCAAGCAGAAGCCACACTGTTTTCACCGTGACCGTCGTGCAGAAGGACCCCTACACGGATGAGACGACGACAGGTTTGCTCGTGTCTAATGCGCAAAACATTTTTGTGTGATGTAATCTCTGTAGCACCAATCTGCCCAGCCTTTGTGGCCAAACCACGAGACGCCAGTTCCTCGCCGAGGGACAAGTAAACATACCACCTCCTTTGTCGTATCCCCGCCCCCCAAACGATAACTGGAGCCAGTATTAGGAATTGATGGAGCGGAGGGGACGATGTATTTTTCTTTTGATCGACCAACGTGTTCTTTTCGGCCGCTCAATGAAAACATGCCTCACACGACGGGTGAAAAGGTGTGTAGGTACTGCTGTAAGAACCCTCCTTACGCGCGAACCTGTTTGCTTCCGGTTCGGGGTCATCGCCTGAGGGCGAAACCAACCGATACGTTAAGCGTTCTACCTAAAAACGCCTCACCGTCAAGTTACTTCTCTAGCCCGTGAAGAAGAAGGCCCGTCATTCGCCATACTGCTAGCGAGCGTGATGTAGGCTGCTGGCATGTATCAGGCTCTCCAAGGTTGTCGGTCATAAACGCCGACCTCATGACATGAAAGGAGGGCACATCGGCTGCTGGTTTGCTGCCTCTCCCTCCCGCTCTCGAGCCAACACGATCGTCTCACCGCGGCGGCGGCGTTATCTTCTAGTCCAACGTATGGCATGCTTCATTCTCCAGCACGATGTGTCTTGTGTCGCCGGCGATCTCTGCTGTTGACGAGGTCAGGCATGCTCAACCTCGTTGACCTCGCCGGGAGCGAGCGGCTGAAGAAGAGTGCGTCGGAAGGCCAGCGGAAGACAGAGGCCCTCCACATCAACTCGTCTCTCACGGCGCTGGGCAAGGTAGTGATGGCCCTGGACCCCAGCTCGGGACTGACCCACATCCCCTACCGAGACTCCAAACTCACTCGCCTGCTCCAGAACTCCCTGGGGGGCAACAGCTTCACGGTGGTGCTGGCGACGGTGCATCCTATCGCTCGGTGAGCCGACGGTATATCCTATAACAGCACTGGAGAGGATCTGGAAATTGTAGAAACGGGAGTGATTTTGATTGGGCTTCATGCACGTGACTATCCGTTCGCATGCTCCATGCCGACACAGCATTGGTGAGTGAGGTGAGTAGGAGAGTCTAACCAATGCGTAAGCCTTGCGAACATGGTCAACAAGTTTCCGAGTAGATTCTTTTGTACGCCCACTACGCATGCTTGCTCCGCGCACGCAAGGTTTTCGGAAGAGTGCCTGAGCACGCTTCAGTTCGCCAACCGGTGCCGGAGCGTACACAACAATCCCCGGGTGAACAAGCTTGGGGACGGTCCAGGGGGCGATCAACGCAAGCTGAAGAAACTTCAGGATGAGATACAATCGCTGAGGCAAGATAAAGGCTTGACGGCACGAAGAGCGATTGGTCTGGATTGTGTGTGGCCTTCCAACCGTGGACACTAACTTTCCAAGTGTTCTCGGTGACCAAATGACCCCGCACTTCCGAACAGCCTAAGTTGCGTTGGATGTCGCGTTCTTGGATGAGAGCCGTTGAACAGATCCCATTCTCCCACCCTCCCTCCCTCCCATCCCTGTCCTTGGCGTCACACTTACAGCACAAGCTGACACCCTTCCCTGCGGGCCACGCTTGTCGTCAAATCATTTCCGACCAAGAGCAGGTCACGACTAGGCAACGGGGGCTTGGGAGCCGACGGCCCTGGGGGGGTCAGTGCAGAGGCAAACTCCCGCGTGTTGGCGGTGCTCGCGCAGATGGGACTTGCTGACGCCATGCAGCTTCCCAACGGCTCCATCCGCCTCCCCGACGGTCGCATCGTCGGGAACTTCGGGCTCGATGGCGAAGGGAGCGGCGGCGACGCCAGCAACTCTATGGCAAGCGTTGGGGGGGCGGGGGGTGGGGGCGGCAGGGGGGCGTACGCGAGTGGAATCCTGAAGGGCGTGCCGCCCGGCGTGCGGACTATGGTGCAGGGACTGGAAGGGGAAGTGCGCGGCCTCAAAAAGAAACTCAAGGTTAGTGGACTGCAAAATAAATTCACATGTTGGATGCGTTGGTCTCTTTTATGGCGCGGAGAGCAGGCTCGAACGGGCCAAGCTAATTTTTCTGTTGTTTTCCTTCAGCTCTAGTGTACGCCCACGTAAATCTTCAATATCCTTGGTCTTTGTCTGTCTTGTTGCTTCCGCTTTGAACACAACCCAAGAAACGTTCTCAGACTTGACCCCCAGCATCACAGCCCTCCTTTTCGTGATAATCTTCTTTATCCGGCTTGGTTTCCAGGAGCGCAAGAAGGAGGTGATGAGTATCCAAGCCCAGCTCGAGGCGCGGCGGGCGGTCTTCGTGGAGAGTGAAAAGGAATCGAAGAGGCGAGAGACCGAACTCGCGGAACAGCTTACAGTTGTTCAGGCCCAGCTATCCGAGGTCAGGGCGGCGGCAGCTCGGACCAAGGAAGACCAGCTGAACACGGTGCTGGCAGGGAGTCAGTCTGTGAGTAAGTGTAGCAGGTGGGGGTGGGGCAGCCTCGCAGCTGTACTTGATGGGCCCGTCCGCAGAGGGTAAGCAATGCTTGCAGCGGTGCTAGTTTACGTCTCGCAGCGTGACCACATTGAACTTTAGAAAGTCTGAGGGAGAAGAACATTTCGTTCCATTCGACTACTTTCCTGTTTCTCACGATCTGCTGTGTCCTCCGTCCGCAGCTCCTGAAGCGGCAGCGGCGAATGCTCCTCAACGCAACGGGGCAATGTTGCACTGAAGATGGGGAAGTCAGGGCTCAGGACGCCAGGTGAGGCGCGCGGTATGCCTCCCCAAGATGGAGGACACAACAAACCTACTACCACGTACGCGTTGAGGGTGGGTTCATCCGCTTATCGGTTTTACTACACAGAAAGAAGCCAGGTTCGGTAAATAGCCTAGTCGATTGTGGGAGGTTACGATTGCTGAACGAAACATTGTTTTATCCAGGCCGCGGGAAGACACAAAACAAACCAAGCACAACGATGGGTGCAACATCCATTAGAAGGGCTGCAACCACGCTATCCACGCAAATAGTCGCACTCGCTCTCGTCTAGAACTGGAACCCACTCGAATGAGACGGAGATATTGCATGTATCGCGTACATATGTGGAAACTGTTTTTGAGGTTGTGTGCATAAGGAAACTTGTTTAAAAACAGCGTTCAACGGAAATTTCCTCGAGTATGAATCGCACGTCCCTTCCCAAGAGTTATGTTTGATGGAACAGTGCTTGAAACCAGACGCAATCCGCTTGCTCCCGTACAAAGTTAACACCTTCTCCCATTGAACGACCCGTGTGTACTTATCCTTTCCCGTCCCCCCCTTGGTGTCGACGACCTCGTGCTCCAGAGAACGAAAGGCAGAGGCGCGCCGGCACGCGCAGAGCCTGCGAGCGCTCGAGTTCAGCAAGGAGGTCAGTCCCTGGTTCAAGGCCGACAGCCTGCAACTTCAAGGACTGGCATAGAATGGCTCACAGATACCATGGACGGCACCCGCGAGGCTCAGAAATGGATGCCGACGTAGGAAAACAGTGATCCCGGCGAAATAATCCCGTTGCGCCGCCTTTCTTTGCTTCCCCAACCCCTCGCCGCCGCGGAATAAAACCCATTGAATTCGCTCTGGCAAAACGTAGGTTGAGACCGAAAATCTGAGGCAACAATGCGAGCAGCTCGTACAAGCGGAAGCCGAAGGGCGAGCTCTGACCAAGACGAAGCTGGACAATCTCAGGGCTCGCCGGGATCGAGAGGTATTAATAATAGTTACATTCTGTTCTCCAACAAATTGCGCACCTCGCGGCCTTGCCCTAAGCATCGCTATGTATGTACGAGGTCTCACCGATATTGCCGACATAAACAGTCTAGTAGCTGGTATGCGCGACGCTGTGACCAACAGCGGTGCAACTCTTAGGTTTGTGCGCACCCCTGCGTTGGCTTGAAACGCCTTGCGAAACGAGAATTTCTTTGCGTGGCATAGAAAGTTTGTTTTTCGACATGGTAGCGAATCGAATGCCGTGTAGCACAACGCTATGTGCCACCTTGACGTAGTGGATGACGACTGCGACGACGATGGTTTATTTTGCTATTGTCGCTGTCGTCATGACCTTGGAATAAGTCTACACAACAGTACCTCTTCCTCCAAGCTCCGGAAGGCAAGGCGAAGCGAAGCCTGTTATATCGTCACAAGCTAGCCCAAAACAAGGTACAGAGAAATTTTATGAAGGCCCAGGCAAGAACCCACCACTTTCGGAGAAGGACAGTTCTTAGACAACAGATTCGATGTTACCGAGAAAAACAGGGCAAGGTACGAAATTCCCCAAGAAAGAAGGCAGAGTTTGTCGTTCTGACTTCGAAAGTTGAGTCACAACAAACACACTACAGGTATGGCACAAACCAAGCTTAACATGGGGAAGCTACCCTCGAACCCGCACGAATCTGGGCAGTGTTCATCGTCGCATGTTGGTCTCGTGCAACCCAAATAGCCCCACTTAACGAGAAGGGTTAAACACATCAAGTCATACATCATAAAAAACCAAGACAACACGTAGTCGTGCCTTCTGTATTTTGGTTGCTGCGCACGACTTCACGGGGATGGAAACGTCCTTTTCAAAACCATGAAGTGCTGCCGAAGCCGCTCAACTAAGGGAACAACAGAATCAGGGAACGTAACCCACAACTACGAAGCCCCGAAAGTTGGCCATATCGCGGCGGCTCGCACTTCATCCCCGCCTCTTCCTCCGCACTACGTGTCGAATCGACGCTCGGTAGCCATGGCACAAACGTAGAGCAATGGACACAACATTGGCAAGTGAATGCAGCAAAAATCTAGGATGTCTTCGTGAAGCCAACAGCCCCACCCGCCCCCCCCTGCTATCCAGCCTCCAACCGCGATCATCACTGTCTCGGTCAATGCAACCAGGTGAGGGAGTTGTCGGTAGAGCTCCTCCTCCTTCACGATCACGCCTTGTCGTTGCACGAGACCATCCGCTCGGCCGGCTTGGCTCCTTCCTCCTCCTGCGAAGTCATCTCAACGCTCGCCGGTGGTGCTGGCAAGATCGGCACCGAAGGACAAGCTTTAGTGGCAAGCGCCGTGGCCGCTCCCCCCACCGATGAAGCCCCAGCCGCGAAAGGCTCTCCTCCACCGATCCAACCATCGTCCACGTTGCTTCAGTCGGTGTCTCTGCCTTGCCTCTCGAGGCTTCTCGAGGCGAGAGGGGCTGCCGCGCCAACCTTAACGCAAGGCCTGGACGGCTGCCACCGACTATCGAAATCCCGATCGGGGGCTACGTTCGTCCAGGACGGCGGCGGCGGCGGCGGCACCTACCACGACTGTGACGACAACAACGATCGCCTGCGAGCAAGCACAACGACAGCGAAGCGCACTCGGACGAGGCCGGCATCGGCAGGGGTAGCGAAGAGGGGAATGGGAACTTCGGGCACGGTTTCTCCATCTTGTGACCCAGGTCTTGCCCGCGGGGCGGGGAAGTTGTTGGGGGGCGGGGTTCATCCTGTCTCCGCGACCAGAGTAAACACGAAGGCGGTCAGATCGGGGGGCGCTCGTCCAGAGGTAGAGAGAATTCGACCTGTGAGTGCTCCCGGGCGTCGACTAGCAGGGACATCAAGCGGACGCGAAGGGCTGTCGACGCTTGGAGATCGGCAGCACCGGGAGAGGTTCAAGGGGCCGATCGGGGTGGACGTTCGGGGCGGGAGCTCTGCGGTAGCAGCGGGTCGTGGGCAAACAACGCTCCTTGGCGGGTGGAGCGCGCAAGACGTCATGGACAGACCTGTTGGGGAGCTTTCGCGAGGCGGGCTATTTTGCATCGTGAGAGCGCTTCGAGAGAAGGTGGCAGCAGGTGGTCGCGACAACCAGGGAGTGCCGGAGGTAGATGAGGTGAGGAACGCGCGCGTGGAATAGCGATGGGAAAGTGTGGGCATAAGGCGGGTGTAGAAAACCTCTCTCCGTCCCTACCGTGGGGTTGGTAGCGGGCAGAAAGGTTCGCAGGGCTACAACCTGTCGCGCCCGTACCATTTCTGCTGTACTCCCAAAACGGGTGACAATGTCACGGTTGACGGGACAAGGCGTGCGGGACGAAGACGAAACACACAACTGAAGAAAGGTGTTGGAGTTTCCTAGCCCCCACTGCAGCAAGCAGCAGTAATAGCCTCATCCACGGCATGGTGGGCCTAAGCTCTTCGTTCGCGCTTTTCGTGTCAGCCGCAGGAGCAACAGCTGCAGCAGACGCGGCAGTGTCGACTAGAACCGACTGGCCATCATGCAGCACCTATCCTTGACGCAGTAAACGGCGCGGAGGTAGCTGAAGAACGAGGGCGCCCCGACATGCAAACTCAACTGCGGGAACAAACGCGTCGTTACAATGATCTTCGAGTTGCGTATGAGTCACTCTGCCGCCTTCTTGACAAGAGCCAAGGACACGCTGACGTTTTCCGCGCGAATGGTGGTAGAAAGGTTGGCGCAAAGGCGCAGTTGTCAGGAGGGCGCGGCAACAAGCCGGAGACTAAAAACGTGCAAAGGAGCATGGGGTAGAAAAAGCCTGTGGACACCAAGTATTGTAGCTGTTGAAAATCCTTACAACAACATGTTTTTCCGTTCCAACGTTTAGACTAATGCTTTTCTTAGTACATGTAGTCTAGCGTTGTTGGCAGAATGTTGTGTGAAACTGTGTTCTGTTAGTTATTTGCTGTCACTCCGATATATTCCACCATGGATGTGTGGACGCACCAGCTGGGGTCATACAAGACGATTTGCAGATTGTGCAAATTAGTTGATGTTCAGTTATTTCCATCAATTAATTGTGTTGGTGACCGGTCGCAACACTTACTTGCGAGATCAGCAGCAGTAATTGTGTTTTATTATTCCTAAAGTTTTTTATGAATGGGTCACCGCTATTACCGCCGTCTCCTGAGAAACCAGCTATGGGCACGTTTGGTTGAAATATGCATATATATGAACAATCAATCGTGTGGCATTTCGCGTCCAACTTACTGCAAAATACAATAGTTGCTCGAGGTAAGCTGCGATACCAATTCCATACACTACGAAACACTATAACCTCAGCGGAAGCTATAGCTGCAGGTTAGACCACAACATATTGCATCTCGTGTACATGTACCAACTTGAAGGTAACGCGGGTTCGTGAATGTAACACTGCTGTGTGAGTCGAATTATTTTAGCAAATTCAGAAGATGAAATAATAAAAACCTTTCAAGATATTTCGTACACGGGGGGAGGAACTAACTAACTCCTTGAAGAGGACACTAATTTTGCTGTTAGCATACAGAGGAAATACTCTTTGTGTGTAATAGCAGCTCTCATCTTGCGTGCGGCCCTGATGATGATGCGGAGGTCTGTTTTGTACAGCAGGAGGGCAAGACCGAGTCGTCGGTAGGCACAAGAACGGAAACTGCGATACAGATGGTGCCAGCCACCACCCCAAAACAAGAAAAAAAAGGAGAAAGGATCTGTTACACAAGTCGCGGATGCTGTACGACGACATGAACATGAAAGATATGGATGACGGTTGGAGTTTGAGCCAGCGCACATGCACACACACATACAGCAGCACCTGGCTTGTAGTTTAAGGAATAATAAAAACACACACAGAAAGGCTACCCATTCGAGACATTCTTTTTTAATACCCACAGCAGTCGAACGGGATGTGTATATCGAACGGACACTGCTGTCGACCAAACATGATAGGCTGTAGTACAGTAGTGCCTCGGTTAATCGATCCATGACTTTGTACAACACATCGCTCATGAGCCACTCAGCCGTCGAAGGGTACAACGAGGCGGAGGAGCGGGGTGCACGCGCGGTGTGTAGGCTAAAAGCGAGACAGCACCACCCGTAATTGCCGCTTGCTGCTGTTCTTAAAAAAAAAAAACATATTTTCCTGAACCTTTGGGTCTCCGTTCGGGGCAAAACGAAATATCACGGCTTATTGCTCTAGATAGAACATCGAAGATTTGCCCATAGGGCGCTCACCAGAATTGCCGTTCCGGATTGTCGCCCGAGCGTAAGCAGCTGCAGTAACCCTCGAAGTCTCCGCCATTGGAGACCCTGTGCGCTGTGCGCTGGTCGCAGGCGGTGCAGACCATTCACGACCGTTCACATGCACCGCTCTCTCTATTGCGCAACGGATTTATGTTTAAAATTTGTTCTGGGGTCTGTCGTCGTTCCCGAGTGCTACTCGTTTTTGGGGGTGCTGGGGCCGCATGGATTTTTTGAGAAACTTTCAAATGTTTTTGTCCCGGTTCTCATTTTCAGGGTCCTCTTCCTACTTTCTCCTCATCGTGTCGGCACACACACACACAATCACCCGCGGCGCGCACACCCTTGCTCGCTCTTCTTCCTGCCGCCCTCCCCTTACCTTGCGAGAGAGCTTGCACACACCCTTCTGTTCGACGAGCGAGAGAGAGAGAGAGGGGGACAGCAGCGTAGGAGGGGATAGATTCGGCGGAAAGATGCCACCTCCGCCGAGCTCGACGCCAGCTCCATACTCGGGAACGTCAAGCGTCCGCGAACGAGCTCGTGCCTGGCAGGCGAGCTCGCCTCGCGCTGCTTCTCCGCCATCCGGCAGCGTGAGCCCCCCGGTGGCGAAGGAGAAGGAGGTGCCGCCCACGATCGAAGAGATCGAGGCCATGGAGAAGGCTGACTGGGTGCAAGTAGCAGCAGAAGCAGCAGCTGACCAGGAGGAGCCGTGCCGAACGCCAAGCGGCTCCAGCTTGCCGCAGCTTGACAACAAGCAGACGCCCCGAACCTACAGCAGGCAGGTCAGCCGGGTCTCCGGGACCGGGGGGGCGGCGAGGGCGAGCACGCCAAGAGCCGCGGCAGCGGCAGCGGCTGCCGCGGCAGCGGCCGCTGCCGCTGCTGCCGGAGACGCCGCTTCTGCTGGAACCCAGAGAAGGGGAAGGGGACGCTCGCCACCGAAGCCTCCTCACCAGCAAGAAATTTCCAGGTCTCATTCTCAGCGCAGACTCCACCGCCGCTCTGTCTCCGTGGACGACCCCGACCACCGTCCCACGCAGCGGTTACCACGGGGGCAGCAGCACCCGAGGGCGACCAGAAGCGGAGGCGCTCCCGCCGGCAGGAGGACTGCCGCCAGCAACAGCAACTCAGGCAGCAGCGGCGGCGGGAGGCAGCCTCAGAACGGTCGACGCGTCCAGCAGCTCAATAACCCCGCAAGGACGTCCAGACCGGCGCAGCAGATCAACGGAGGACGGGGAGGCCGCGTCCCGTACACGGCGCACGGAACCCCGTCAGCGACACCGATGAACAGCAACAGGACGAAGCAGCAGCAGCAGCAGCAGCAGCAGCAGCAGCAACAGCAACAGCAACGTCAACAACTCTCCTCGTCTTCTTCTCCTGCTTCCCCGAGCACGCGTGGAGGATCGCGCAACTTCGACATCGCAACGCCGTCCCCGCCGCCGGCCGCCGCCGCAGCCGCCGCTGCTCCTGGGCTGCGACGACACAACTCTGCGCCAGACATGAGCCTGGTTGGAGACGACGAGCAAGAGCTGCCTCCTCCTCACAACAACGACGGCGGAAAAGCCTCGCCACGCGGCGGCGGAACGGCCGGGAGCACACCCCAGCGAGCCTGCTGGGGGGGCGGCCTGCCGCCTACCTGCGGGCCGGCGGCGGCTCGGGCGGCGGCGGCGGCGGCGGCAGCGGCAACAACAGCAGCAGCAGGAGCACAGGGAGGGGCGGGGTCGACGTCGGGCGGCAGCGGCCGGTTCCCTTCTCACGACCGCGAGAGCTTCGCGCGCACCCTGAACAACGAGGAGCTGGACGAGGTGTGGAAGGGGCTCGGGGAAGGGGTGAGCCAGAGGGGCTGCGGGTCGGAGGTCGGGGTGGGCTTCGATCTAGCGGACACCACGCCGCCGAGCCCGAACGGAACGGGGGTCTCGGGCGCGTTCCCAAAACTCACCGCCAACGTCCTCGAGCGACACGACCAGCTCGCGGACGACGACGGCAGCGGCGGCGGCGGCGGCGGGAGCGGGGGGGGGGGCGGGGGGGCGGCGAACGTCGTGCCCATCCCGAAGAAGTTGATGGAGAGGTCGGCGGAGGACATGGAGAACGGGACCTCCTCCAAGAAGAGCAGCGGCAACGGCAACGGCAACCAGCCCGCTAGTGGCGTGCAGCAGCAGGAGAAGACGCTGCTAGGAGCGATCGTGTCGTACGGCGTCCTGGTCCTGTGGGTGGGGCACCTCGTGTTCAACGTCTTGTTACTGTGAGTTGTAGTTGCCGTGGCTGTCTTGTGAGCAAAACCGGTTGCATCATGATGATGAGCAAATGAGCAAAACCCGTGGCTGTCTTGTGAGCAAAACCGGTTGCATCATGATGATGAGCAAATGAGCAAAACCCGTTATGCGTAAGCATACGTGTGTTGCCCCTTCAATCTCTCTCCACCTTTCGACGCTGTATGCCCAGGTACACATATATTTCTTGCCAAAAGATCGTTTGAAGTTTGAAGCTTGAAGCCAGCCTACCCTTCTCACCCTCCTGATTCAGATGATCGGTCGAAAGTCCCCCTCCAACCTTAACCTTGAATTGGGGTCTCGGATTGCAGTTGATTGTGCTTCACTCAATTTCTTGCTTTGATATAAGTGCTTGGCGAGCAGCGCACCTGAAATGAAACTTAAAACCTGAAACTGAAACTTCTCTCACGAAGTCAGGAACCTTTGTTTTCCACTTTGGCTTGTGTGTGTGTTGGCCACGGCAGCAGAGCTTTGTAGCTACTATAGCTGTCTTGCCGGGCTGGTGCGTTGCTGCTAGTTAAACCCGTCCCTTTCGCAACGGCCGTGCTCAGCGAGGACTCCCTCCGATCTGGCTCGAAACGGGACGCACGATTAAACAACATTCCGATGGATGCCCCGATTCTCTTCCTTGTTTCAGCAACTGCAGTTGCCGTACACATGACACGGTTGCTCTATATATACATAAGCGAAATCTCTGTCGTAACATGACTGATGCGCCGTTGAATTCTACCACGTTGGTACGTCAGTAGGTAGGCGACGGTGGGGAAGCGGGGCGCACAACCCTGGCAGCTTTTTCTCAGCAGTTGTTTTCATCCCCCCCCCCCACACAAATCCTGTCTTGGGGGTGGGGGTGTATGCATATGTGTCCTCAGGTGTTGGTTTTCTTTTTCCGACAAGAAACGTGTATATTTTCTGAAAACGTGGTGGTACACCCGCCCGAACACCAGTATGAGTACACCCCCCCCCACACAAATCCTGTCTTGGGGGTGGGGGTGTATGCATATGTGTCCTCAGGTGTTGGTTTTCTTTTTCCGACAAGAAACGTGTATATTTTCTGAAAACGTGTGGTACACCCGCCCGAACACCATTAGGCCACAAACAACAACACATGTGGATTTAACTGAACTGAATGTTGTGCGACCCGACCCCACGCCTCCCGCCCCCGTTCAATGATGTCGGGCTGTTGCTGCTGTCCCAGGTGGCGTGTCGTTGCTGATGAGCAAGTCTGGGCCCTCTGCTTCCTCCCGGGGGTGCTGGGCATCCTCTTGTCGGTCAACAGCTGCCGGAAGAGCCATCGCCGCTGCAAGCCGTTGAACGCCGACGACGCGCAGACGCAGCGGCGGCAGAGGGGGCGGGAGCGGAGCGCACCACACGCGTGCGCGCTTCCCGCCCACACGCTGCTCCTCTTGGCGGTGGTGGTGTGCCTCGGCTTGCACGCGTCTGCCTTGCTCTTCTGCGAGGTACGTTTCGCCTTCTAGTCTTCTTATCGGTGTTTCCAGTTCGTTTGTCCGCGAATGTTTTTGGTGTTGTTGTTGTTGTTGTTGTTGTTGTTGTTGCCCGCATTAGAAAGCCGTTCCGGTCTCCTCCAGTACCTTCGAACATCCGTGTTTGCTTGCTGTCTCAACATTGAGAAATCCGTTCCGGTCTCCTCTCAGCACCTTCGAATATCCGTACTCTTGTGTGTTGTTTGGCACACTTGTCTTAGAAGGGCCGAAGCCGCCCACCCCCAAGCGCCCGCGGGGGGCGGGGGAGGGGACTCGAGAGCATATGCAGTGTGTATATGCAGTGTTGTTCTTTGTTTCTGTTGCGGGCTAGGGAGCGTATACTCAACTTCCAGGCTGTCGACTCCGATGATGCGATTGAATCCAGCGCGGCACGAGCGCCAGGCAAGCCAGCGCAACGAAACGCCATGTTAGATACGAAAACCTCCTCGTTCGTGGTCTGTCCGCCCCGTCCCCTCAAATCCCCCCTTCCCCTTGTTTTTTTGTCTCATTTTGTCTTTTGCCTCGATTCAGAAGGACATGTTGCTGGTGTTCGAGGAGGAGACGCTGGACCCTCTCTGCGACGACAGCTCGTTGGCGCTTCCCCTTATCCTGGACGCGATTGTTCTTTCGGTGGCCAGCCTCAAGGCCAGCAGCTTGTGCTGGGCGTGGGTCCTGAACTAAATAAATCTCCAGGAAGAGGGTGGGGCCTTGGGGCCTTGGCCTCGAAGTGATGTCCATTCCCGGGCCCTTGGGTGTCTTGGTTCTGACTATGTCTAAAACATAAGCCCGCCAAGACTTCCATTCCAAGCCCTTGGATGTCTCTGTTCTGATCTTGTCTAAACCCCGTCCTCGAGCCCTTGGGACTGACTGACTGGTGTGGGTGACTGGTGGGGGGTACGAGTCGCTAGTAGTGCGCTTGCTTCCTAGTCGATGTGATATTGTTTTGTTGACCCGGGCGGGCGGCGCCGGCGAGAAGGGAGCTACAATTTAATAGAACTCCTTTCGATGCGTTTCGCTCTCCTCCTCGCTCATCCTTGTATGCGCGTGCGCGCCTTGTGTGCGAGCTGTGTGCACCGCTGTGCCGGCGGTCCGCCTGCCTGCCTGCTGTGCATGTTTCCACGTTTCCGCCCGAGATGTTTTTGTTTGTTGTTGGCCGAGAGTGCGGAGGGGAGAAAGAAGAGTGTTCTTCAGGGAATAAATAGTGTACCCTCTCCGCCTCCTGCGACAGATGTTCCGTGAGCGTCCGCGACGAGTATTCGTGAGCATGCGCGACACGCGCATGCTGTAGTGGTGTGTTATCGCTCCAGGATTTGATATCTTTATTTTTTATATTGGTGGGGACTGTTGTGCTTTCTTTACGAGGTTTTTCGGTGCGGGGCAGAGTACGGAGCATGTGGAACGAATGTCAAGAACAAAACAACTGATGCTTGTTTTACTTTACGCGAACGAGGTTGGATGCACCGCAGCAGATCTCCGTGGGGAGGCCGTCGGCCACTTTATGATGGTGGCCCTGAGCGACAGACAATTGGTTGCATTTCTAGACATTTTTTTGCTGAAGGAATGGCTACCACAATTTTAGAGGGGCCCAGTGGCATGATTAACTTCTTCTGCACTTGTTGGTTGGGGGAGGCTATGGCGTATTCATGACGTTCCTGTTTGATGGGATAGGGAGCTTCGATGATTTGTGAGAGGTGTAAAGTAGAGGTTGTGCTTCGAGCGGCCGGCGAGGCAGCGATGGCACCAATCCACAACGCCCCCTGCGGCAGAGATTCAGTCATGTGGGCACCCGTCGGTCGGGGTATGTAAGGACTGTGCGCGCGGCGGCGGCGCGCGCGGGGGGGGGGGGGAAGGGGGGCCCGTGGTTTGAGTATTCCGTTCAAAAACTTTTTCTGT
>FN649727.1:7072788-7083261 GCA_000310025.1 Ectocarpus siliculosus | reverse complement strand
GGGGGTGGAGGGGGGTTGGGTGGGCTTCTCCTCGGGGGGGGGGGGGGGGGCGCAATTGGTCCGTCTATACTGCTTGCTGTCTCTGCCGTTGTATCATGCATAGAGGGCACGGTTTTCGGCCCACGAGAGAATTGAGACGAGCGGGCAACAGCGACTGTGGTGTAACAACAGGCAGGGAGGGAGGTCCTTTAGTAGGGTGGGATTTGGCGAGGAGATAGTCGGTAAGTAGAAAAGTTAGGTACATGTCTGTAAACATTTACACTTCTTTTACTACGAGTAGGCCCCGAAATGAACCGGGGAAAATGACAGGAGTTGCGCAGATTGTTCTCTCATCATGCTTTTTTCTCGCAAGCGGCGATTTCCTGCGCGCAACGTCGTCTTCTGCCGCCGGCCGCGCCGCCGAGGTCTCTCGCGCAAGGCAGCGTCCACACGCTCGGTTGCAGCCGATTTGGCAGCAGCAGCAGCAGCAGCAGCAGCAGCAGCAGCAGCAGCAGCACCGCGTTGCTGACGCTCGCGCTTGATTTTGTTGCCTCGCGACAAGGGGCATTCGCTCTCTTCTTCTTATAGCCAAGAAGAGTGTTAAGACAAGAGAGTTGCTCTCTTCGTCCAGGCTGGACACCATCTCGTGGAGCACTTCCCGCCGATGTGCTGTCCTTCTCTCACCGAGCAGAGTAACTGACCACCAGTAGAGGACGAGGGCTGGTGGCGCGTTTCGTCGCCGCAGGGCACGGATAGACTAGACGTTGTACATTTATTATCTGGTCTTGGTTGAATACACCAGACACGACCAGTTTCTTTCCCGCGCGCGCTGCTGTGCTTGCCGAAAACCCGCGCGTGCAAGAAATATTCAGAGGGCCACGAAGAAAGAATGGAGATCGGATCGTTTTGCCCGATCACAGCAAGCATCGCTCTCACTCTCTTCGTCGCGCGCTGCTATCCTTGCAGGGGACCCGCATGCAAGAATTATTTCAAGGGCCACGAAGAAGAACGATTGCGGCGGATCGGATCGTTTCGACCAATCACAGCAAACATGGCTTCGACATTGTTGCGTCGGCGCGCTCCAAGCTTTTTCCCAATTATTTCGAGGTCATATTTTCCTTTGAAAACAGCCGCATACGAAAGACCATCCAATCCGGATTGGACGGTCGACAGGGCCACAGCGTCTTTCAACACCTAACATGAAATTTCGTCAAACTCCGAACACTGCTGCATGCTTGCTGTATCTGCGCCAAATGACGCACGCCGGCCAGCACAGCAGGGCCATCCTGTGGCTTTTATTCCTCCTGAGCCGCACACGGCGCTCACGCAAGGGGAGCGAGCTTGAAATGACCTGCGGAGTTTCAAAATAAGGCGTCTTCTCAACCGATGGTGTGTACGTGTGTGTGTGTCCTCGTCCCAATTGTTCTGGGCACCTCCAGCCCACACCAGTCTGCACCATGGGGTGTGTACACGTTTGATGCACCGGCCGGGGTCGCGCAGGAGGGGATGGAAACACAGGAGGTTTTCGTGTTGTCTTCAATTATTGACATGAAAACCATCCAGTCTCTCTTTCGTGTTTGCGTGCACTCACGACACTGCTGCTGCGCGCTGCTCACGTCCGACTTGCAACTTGCGATTGTTTTTACTCCGGAGATATTGAAACCCACAGCTCAACAGCCAGAAGCTTGTCACAAGGTTACCAATTACTGCTGTCACCGACCGAGCGCATGGAAAAGCGAATCTGTTCACATTCGCACGTTCACGAAACGACACGCGCCCACGAGCTTAAGGCTGATCGGTCTTCGCGTAAGCTTTTTTCTTGTTGTCGATTTCGGACCAACGGCTGAAACACACGCAACAAAAAACACAACAACGCGGTCTCCTCTACCAGCTGGCATATGATACACCCGCAATTATCCACAAAAACAACTATTTCTACAACTTTTCCTGCCCCACGTTACACACTCACAACAATCGAGACCGGGAAGGACGGTGGAGACGTAACCTAGACCTGATCGTCAATACAGGGCAGGCGTTTGGGACTCGCACCTCCTACTTGTGCGACCGCAGCGCAGGAGAACAAACTAGTGAAGCAAAGCCTCAGTCCAAAACAAAGGGGGGTTGTGGAACCGGAGTTGCGCTTGCTCGAAGAGGCGGTATTCATCCCCCCTTTCATCGGCGTGACGTGCCTCCGTATCCGGCCTGCATTCCTCCTCCGCCCCCGCCCCCGCCCCCGCCCCCACCGCCGCCCGACCCCCTCCTCCGGTACGCCCGGCCGCCGCCGCCCCCCCCTCCACCAAAGGTACCGGTCCCGTAGCCTTGATTCCAAGCCATGCCACCCCTTGCGGGAGCATGCCTCCGATGACGGGGCCGGAGCATGTATCCGAGAGCGGCTCCTATTCCGCCACCGGCCAGCCATGGAAACACGCCCCCTCCTTGAGCGGGAGCAGAGGCGGCAGGCGCGGTTCCGGCAGCAGCGGCCCCCTTTGAAGGGGGGCCGCCCGCGCTGCTGTCCGTACCGCCCCCTCTCCAGTTGTCACCGCCGCCGCCTCCGCCGCCGCCTCCGCCGCCGCCGCCGCCGCCGCCGCCGCCCCATCCGCCGCCTCCACCCGACGTTGGTGGCGGCGGCGATGGGCCTACACAGGAGGGAGAAGCAACAAGTATGGACGCCGATCAACCGGGAGACAAGAGAAGCAGGCAGTGATGGCAAACATGTGGGGAGGGTACCAGCAAACGTTGTTTGCTTGGGGGGTAAGGAGGCGATACACTGTGCAGAGAAGTGCCCACAAGCTTGCCGAAGAGTACAAGACACAACTTGGGGTGAGGGTGGGGGTCTGGGAGTTGGTGTGCATGTAGACGCGAGACGCGAGACTCGAGACTTGAATTTGATTCGATCGAGTCCCAGTCGGTGTGAAAAACAAAACAAGACAAACAGCATCTTGATGTCGCGCATGAACACTATAATAGCCATGAGCCTCTCGAACGCGCGACACGAGCCCGCAGTAATCAACCGCTCTTGCTTCGGTGGCAAAAGCACGACGAGAGGTAAGGGCGCCGCACACAGTAAATGAGCCATCAATGTAACAGTACCCCAGGACCGGAGAGGTTGAGCAAAGAAGACAGCGACCGCTTCTAAACACAAGCGAAAATACACATCCGTGAGAGAGGTGTGGATTCCAAAACAAGAAAACAAGCTACTTCCTTTCTGCCTTGCGGAAAATCAGGATGGAACACAAAAATGACGGACTACACTTGCAAGCAGGGTGCTACAGAAAAAACATCGTTGCGCCGCGACACTCTGGAAACCAAACACACCGCTGCAGCCATTCAAGGTGCGGGATCTCCATTCGCACACAGCCAGCAACCCGATACCGTGCGCCAGCTCGCCCCTGCCACTACTGGTGCTATATATAGGTCGATAACAACACGCGGCTTTCTCGCATCCCTTCCCCTCTCTCCCCTCCCCACGGCACAAGCGTTCTTCCAATTTCATGTGTCGTCCCACTCACCACTGCCAAAGGGGGTCTCCGCGGCCCGCAGGAACGTGTTGTACAAAACGTAGCCTACCACGCCTAGCACGGCCCACGTCATGAGACGGCTTCCGAAGCCCCTCCCCGTCCCCACCTCCCCACGCCCGCGCTTTCTCCCGGCCGGCCGCCCGTCCCAGGTGGGATTGTTGCCGTCTTCCCACGAGCGCGCGGAGCTCCCCCATCCGTCGTCGCCTACTCCGCCGCGGCCGCCGCCGTTCCCGCGGGGAGCTCTGAGGGAGTAGATGAGCTGGCACGAGTCCTTGAGGATGTAGGGGTCGTTTGGGTGATCATAGCCCTCACAGCCCACCTTAGTGCACATGCAAGGAGCACGACGAAAAGGGCGGACAATCGGGGGAGAAGGCGATACGTAAAAATGAGAGTATGCGGACAAAGCTGATCCATGAAGGGGATCGATAATACCAGTAAGCTTTCGCAAGAAGCAAAGTAGTGCCATGGCTGTCTTTGTTGGCGATCGAGCGGGGGTCTTGATACGGTGATAGGGTTCGGACCTGAATCTGGAGAAACAAAAAACGTTCTAATTGACAGAGCTTAGGGCCCATGTGTGCATGTATTGAACGCTTCACGAGTATTGGGAGAGGGGGAGCAGCAAAACGCCCTTTCTCGCCGCACAGCAACCAGTGCCCAATCCATCTCCGTAGCCATGGCTAAGGGTTTCAGCACAGACAAGAGTCGATGTGTCGCCTATCACAGTCGACCAACATATCGTTGTTGTTTTCGGTGCAGTTACTTGAACAGTCAATGGCAAATAAGTAGCCGTTTCGCAGCAGTGACGCCCACAGACCGAGAGGATCAAGGAGAACGGCGATTCTAACGAACGACACAGGGCTGGCCGCTATGAAGCGCATCGCGACGTACGGCCTGACAGGACCTACCATGCAGCTTGTACCAAAGGCCGCGTAGCATTCTGCCTCTAGGCGTATCACTCAACGCCGACAGAACAACTGTTGCTTGGAGGGAGAAACTTGGCCTCAGAATCTGAGTACAACAAGACGAAAAACCCAAACGGATTCATTAATTAACTCGTCCATGTGTATATGTCATACCTCGACCGAGGAGAAGCTGTAACCGTCTGGCATGTTGGCCTCGCACTTCCACGCCGCGTCCGTGCCGTCGCTCCCCATGTTGTAGCACTGGACGACTTCCGGAGCCCACTCTTGGCATCCTCCTGGTGTAGGTCGTAGGTCCGTAGAGCCGAGAGACACGAAAGAACAGAGTGGGGAAGGTGATGACACAACATAAGGGGGGGGGGGGGGTAGAGACAGTGTCGTCCCCTGTCAAAAACTAGAAGAGACAATGTGAGATGGATGGATTCGGAGAAGGGTGCCGCTCTGGTTGGGGTATTTCTAAGGGGCGTTGATCGATTGTTTGCGCGGCTCGGTTGGGGGTTGTGTTGCGCCTGTCCCAGGAGAGCGAAAACAAAAGGCACGAGCTTACGTAAGATGGTCTTTCGTCACGTGCAACAAGAGGGCATGAATACTACGTTGTCTCCCTGAGCGTTGCCATTTCTATGCAGGAGAGATCAAGGGGTGGGGGGGTGGGGTTGCATAGATTGCTGAAGAATAGGGTGAAGGCTGTCTACTGCCCTGGTGGTTATAGCGCAACCGAGGATAAAAACACGCGTTCGCTGGGCGGCACTACTAATCGATGACGCCCATATCAAAAGAGACGCTCAAGTTGTACCCACTGCACCGGGTCGATAATGATGCGTAGCAACCGCCGCCGTTCCATTTGAGAATAAATTTTAATGGAGCGCTACGACGTCCAAAAGAGGACAGAGCTACACGCTCTGGTTGTTGCCAGGAAACTTTCCGGGGTGGCTATCTACGCACACGCCTCGCGCGGGGAGTGTGATGAGCGCCCAAAAAAAAAGCGTGTGGAGAACTACTCGGGCGCGAAGTGACCCAAAGGCTGGCGTATTGGAGGAGGAATTCATTCCAGAGTGGTCCGCGTATAGAACAAACGCAACAACCACAACCAAACCTATGGTGCTTGCAAGTGTTCTTGCCGTGTCTGTGGTGGTGTGCCGCCGGCTGGACACGTGTACGCCGTCACAGCTGTGTTGGATGCCGGGAACTTTCTCTGTGTGGCGGGAACTATTTTGTGGGCAGCCATCCCTTCGTACGATCGCAAGCACCGATGAAACAAACGCACCTCGACAGACCAGCTGTGGCACAGGAGCAGAACGTCTCCCGGCGGTGTCCTTCGAGTCGTGGAGCGTTATAACCTGCGTGCATGGAAACAAAGAACGAGAGAGGGAAACCAAGCCAGGAAACAGATGGAAGGTCGACGACTGCTGTATGTATTCGACTTCGGGTAGTTCAGTATATTTGTAGACTAATCGAAAGTCCAGTTCTGATTGGCCAACAGATGAAGCAGACTTCAGCATATTCCCCCTCCCTCCCTGCTGTGTGCTGGTGTTTCTATACACACACACACTTATCTGCACCGCATTTACACAATCCTGCACGCCCACATAGGTGTGCCTCCCTTTCGTGTTTGTCAGCGACACCTATTTAGCGATGGGGAACTTCAATCACGACAAAATGCACTGCTAGCGCAACCGCAGCTCTCGCCAAGCCGAATGCACTGATGGACAGCCGATTGGCTCCAGTAACACGCACGCTCGCTCAACCAAAGCGTTCCCGCTACGTCGCGTGTGTAGCTGAGGCAAATAAACCAAAGGACACAGCGTAACCGCTCCGTATTGTAGCGTGTCGGAGTAAACCGGAGTACATAAAAATTGGACAACTTTTCGTGTCAGGTAATTGTAGGTCTTACCTTGACGGCATCCAAGAGGATGCGGCCATCGTTTCGCGCTTGGCTTCGCGTTGTAGCTGCGTTTACGAGAGATCCGGCTCCCAGCACGAGGCTGGCCAGCGACCTTCTCGGCATCTTCATCTTGCGCGTGTGCAGCCCGCGCAGAGTGCACCAGAGACCGGAGTTGGAAGCAGGCGGGGCAACTAAACAGCGGCAACTAGGGAGGGGGGCACACAGATTGGCTACATCGTATACCACGAAGACACACGCAGCGACAGAGGGGGTCTCGCCATTTTGTTTCGCAAAAAGCAAAAAGAGGAGCGTCAAACCGGGAACACACGTTTTGTGAAGATAGACTACCGCTGCTGTGTTTGGTCTCACGAACTCGAGCAATCGCGACCCACGGACCTGCCAGGAGGCACGTGCACGACGCACATCGCTCGGCGACGGCAGGGGTGAACGCGCGCGCTCCTCCCTACCGTGGAGAAAGCACATCACAATCAATCGCCCGACAACAGAGAGAGAGAGGAAAAGGAGGAGAGAGAGAAAGAGAGCGGATTTACAGGAGGAGTGTGTCGGGAAAGTCAAGGGGTACTGGCGGAGGGCAGGGCAGGGCCCCAGCGACCATGCCGAATGGGACGAGAACAGCTCGATCAAGTCGGCCGCATCGGCCACCGCCGACCGCCGTGCGCGAGATTCGAATCCCGGAGTCGTACATCGTGATTCTACAACCGACGGTGACACCTTACGAGATGCTCTCGTCTGTACTCAAGGGCTACAAGCCCACGTTTACCTACAGCTCTATCTTCACAGGGTTCGCAGTAGACCGCGTTCCGATGCAAAAGGCAGACGAGGTGAGCGAGAAGAAGTGTTGTCGGTGGTGGTGCCCCCGCCACCCCCCGCTGCTACTGACGTGTTTGTGTTATCTAAACTCTGGCTGCTGGCATGATGTTCAGGTAGTTGTTGTTGTTGTTGTTGTTGTTGTTGTTGTTGTTGTTGTCCGAGGCTGTCATATACGATTTGTGATGCACAAACGAAAAACACGCAAGCAAGCAGCCAGCGAGCAGCACCTTGTGTGTGAAATCAAACAAAAACCTCTACCTCCTCTCTCTCTCTCGGAGCTCTCGGCCGCACCATAGCAGAGTTTTGTACATGACGGCCTGCCGCCTGTTTCGTGAGGCACGTAAGGTCTCCTTCTTGGATGAATGCGGCACGTACCCTTTTCATACGGGCGCCCATCCCACAGATATTCCTTGCAGTCGGTATATCTTCACGGGCGGAAGGCGCTAGAACCGCCATGATTTTTTTCTCCCGTCTGCTTGCTGAATCCTCTCTGTCTCTCACTCTCACACGACCGTCGTTCCGTTTTTTTTGGTCTGGAGGACTTTCTTTTTTGCTCTCTTTCCCTCCAACAACCCGCGCGCCGTTCCCGCCGGTTCCCGATCACGCCTACATAGATCCGACTAGATAACCGGGTGCTCAAGGTGGTGGAGAACCGCGTGGTGAGCGCGTTAAGCAAGGAGCTCCTCATCGAAACGTTACAGGTCAGCCCCATCACATGTGTGTGCGATCAAATCTGCTGCCAAAAGAGACGCGTGGGGTCTTGCTACAAACCAAGAGTACTTCGTACTTGGCTGCCGACCATTCTTTTCGTGGTACGAATTCGATACTGCCTCTCTTTTTTGTCGTGCGGCCAGGGTGCGGGGGGGGGGGGGCGGGGTGAACAAACCGCTTCTTCCTCGCAGGGGTATTTTGTTCCTACGTAGATTTGTTGACCCCAAGCAAGCAAGGCGTCCATGACCGAAGGCTTGCGAAGAAGACTTGCGTACTTTCGCGACTGGTGATCCACTCGTTTCCCTCTGGCCTCTTTGGAATTTCTACATGGCCAACTGTTCGGTTTATTATCAGCAACAGCAAATCAGTGCCTGCCGTCCGTTTGGTGGGGTTGTTCCACGACTCTGGCTTTAGGTGTGCATCTAGCCGTCCTTATGCGGTGCTTCGGTCGATGTTTGTCCTAGGGACAGACACCGGCGAATGCTTGCATACATTTGCTACCTACTCTTGGTGTTCATCACGAATACTATGCGCGCGTTTTTAGCATACGTATTCCATGTATCCCAGGATCCTCCTTCTTCCTGTTGTCGACGGGCACACAGGCCAAAAACGATTTGGCAACTGCAGGTTCGACAATCGAGAGTTTTGGGACAAAAATGACCACATTACACAGGGAACACCGAAGCAGTGCCAACTTGAAAACGTGGCGGTAGGGGGGCCCTGTCGGCGTATGCATGCTTGCAAACAAGGATATCCGCTGCTTGCCATGAACATCCACGTAGTACAACGATAAGGATGTTTTTTTTTTTTGCCGCACACTCGAGACACTCACAATCAGTCCATGATTGACAGAGAGGGCGGAAAAGCCACGATACAGCGGCGACGCATCCCGTAAGAGGCCAAACCCCAAAACCTTGTCCCATGGATAGGGGGGTTTTCACGTTTGTCACCCACGCCGTAGGGCAGGGCGTGTCTTTCGCGCCAGCGTATAACGGACTTGGCAAGACTTGGACTAATTGGCGTCTATGGTGCTACTGTCTACTGTAATGTCGTTGGGTGCGGTAGTGTGTATCTGAGGTCTATATATGCATAGATACAAAGTGTTTTGCACCACACATCATTGAGTGGACGCGCGGCCGGCGGCCATTCTACGCAAAGCTGCCCCCCGAGGCTGTGTCAGCAGCTCGGCTTTCCTACTTTCTACCCGTGGGCTGGTCTTGTATTTTTTTTCGTCCGCGCTGGCTGCAAATGATTCAGTTGTCTGTGTAGATACCCAGTCGTGGAGGGAAATTATTTTTTTCGTCCGCGCTGGCTACAAATGATTCAGTTGTTGTAATGTATGCGTAGATAACCAGTTCGGGGAGGAAATTTCTTCGCCATCAATACTGGCTCCCTAAGGTCGCTGGGTGTGTGTTGTCGAGCTGAAGTCCGAGGGTGCGCATACCACAGTATTTTACAAGTCGAGCCGCGCCGAGCCATTGTAGGCAAGGCTATTCCCTAGGCTTTGCCAGATGGGCTTTGTACCTGGGGTGGTTGGAGTATTTTATTTTCATTCCTCGCGCCGACTTAAACTGGTTCGGTTGCTAGCCAGCTCAGCTCGTCGAGGAAATTTCTTCACAAATTAGCACGGGAATTATGTTGTAAGCCCACGTACCGTAACCATTTACATTGTAGAGGGTTCGTCTACATAGGGTTAGGGTTGGACCTGAGGTAGTGGTTCATCACATGAATCATGTCCATCCTTATGTTAACGATATACTGCTATAAACTCCAACCGGGCGCGTACGGTTGTGTTGTGAAAAAGTGAAATCAAGTGCAGTCCTCAGCAAAAACACGTGTGCGTGCGTGCGTCCCCCCGGATGTCAGAGAGTCTTTGCACCAGTCATGTGTTCCTTATTTTTTTTGCACGTTGTGGATGCCATATTTTTTTATCTCGACAAGAAGGGTTCAGCCGTACACTCTTCGTCGGTAGTGTGACCATGAAGAAGTAGATTTTTTTTTCGTGCCGTACCCAACGCGCGACGAAGTATTGGCTGTCCACCACAACACGGATCAATACTTGGGTCGAACGCTGCGAGGCCTGTGTGGTGCTTGTTGCTGTTTTTGCTGCAAGGCAATTGGAGGCCTTTGGACCGCATAACGGTTACGCCGCCTGGAAGCATTCAAAACGATGCAACTGGTGTTGCTACTGCTACTGCCGTTGGGTCCTGCCGTGTGAAGACCACATACAGCAGTATTCATCCGTAGGTGTCCTTCCTGGTGTGCTGCAGCACCGGCTAATGTCAAGTTCAATTCCGGGTCTTCCCAGCACTCCTTACCGCTGCCATGCCCCTAGAGTAGGGCTCAAGCTCACTTGTCAAGTCTCACGTCAGGTATGGCGGGTATACATGGAAATTTAGCGAGATACCTCTCGGAAACTGACTGGCGGATTGATGCACACGTGCATACGTTTCGATTTTGTGACTTGATGATGCCGTAATTTCAATTGACGCCGGTCGTTCATCGCTGACGCGTACTCGGCCTCCCGCCCCCCCCCCCCCACTCGTACCTCGTGTTCCGGCGAGGGTTCTCCCTGAGTCGGCGGCTGGTGAGTTCGGCCGGCTCGCCCAAGCGGGCGAGCCTCCGTTCCTCG
>FN649727.1:7047965-7072688 GCA_000310025.1 Ectocarpus siliculosus | reverse complement strand
AAAATTAAAAAAAAACAAAAGGGGGTTGTTTTTGTAACCCCCGGGGGGCCCCCGCGGGGGAAGCCCCCATACACCCGATTTCCCCCGGGGGGGCCCTCCCGGGGGGGGGGCCCCCCCGGGAAATTTAAAATTTAATTCGGGGTTTTCCCAGCACCCTTTTCCGGGCCCAACCCCCTAAAGGGGGGGCAAAACCCCCTTTTAAATTTCCCCCTAGGGTAGGGGGGGTTAACATGAAAATTTAGGGAGATCCCTTTCGAAAAATGACGGGGGGGTGGAGCCCCCCGGGCAAACTTTTGGTTTTTTGGAGTTGAGAAACCCCAAATTTAAATTGGCCCCGGGTTTTTTTTGGGGGGGGGATTTGGGCCCCCCCCCCCCCCCCCCCCCCCCCCCCCCTCCGCACCCTGGCCGCTTCTCCCCGCCAGACCAAGTACACCGTCGTCAACCGCGACACCGGGGAGTTATACGATGTGCGGGAGATCGACACGTCGATGCCCTACCGCTACTCCGTCCTGCCGCACAACATGCGTGTGCCAAGCAAGGCGCGGCAGCTCTTGGGCATTAACGAACAACCCACGCACGTCCCACCGAAGGCGGCCAAGGTGCGAGATCTTGGACGAAACGTACTATGTGTCTACTATGGCATACGGCTCTTTTTGTGACGGGCGTTCGCTGTTATTGCTGTCTTGTCGCGTCGCCGCCGTTACACCATGAATAGTCGGAGCCGCGCGCCGAAGCGTAGATGCAATATGAACGCATTTTCAATTTTTTCGTGCGCTAGGTGTTATGATCACAGGTCATGTTGATTGCTAGGACTTTTGCTGTACGTTCACGATCCGGGGGGGGGGGAAGGCGTAACGACGTACTGTTGCGTGCTCGAACGCGCCAAGAAATGCCTTGCGTTTCTGGCGAGACTCCGCGGGTTACTGCCGTCGCAGTCCTCCTCCGGATGGGTCAAAACTGTGTTTTTCGTCTATGTCGAAAACCGCACGTGAAGTGACCCCGTCTGCTTCCTTGCGCGCTACAAGTACGTTCTCGCTTGATACGTTTTTTCTTGTCCCCCCCCCCCCGCGTTCTCTTTGTGTAAACAGTCCAGTGTACCTGTAATTCTCTATCTCTCTCTAACTCCTTTTTTTTTCTTGTTTGTTGTCGTGCTCTTGTGCCGCCATCATCATTTTCACGTTTGTGTGTATTGTGTGAAGGTGTTTGGCCACAACCCGTACCGTCAGCACGTGACTCCGCGGGACGGAAACATCACGGATAAGGCGGCGCAGGTTCTCGGGGTGATACCGCAGTCTGCGGGGGCGGGGGGCAGGGGTGGGGGGGGGTACAGGCGGCCGCACGTGGGGCGAGGTCCGCGAGGAACGGTGGAGGAAGAGGTGAGAAAAGTTGTGCCGACGCCCGCCGATGGTGTTTGGACATTTGAGCGTTTTTACTGTGCCCTCTAATGATCGCGGGCGGGATTGCTGCTCAGAAGTTTGGACGAGCTGTCAAGAGCATGAGGGGGAGTAGACGCGTTACGGCCATCTTTGTGGTGATATATGACGCTTACCGCCTTGTGCCTGAGAAGCAGAAGGCGGGTGTAGGAGATTCATGCCGTTAGGAGTATTTTCCCTCCCCGTGGTGTTCTCGGAGTTGTCGCCTCCCTGTGTCGTCACTCGCCTTCCTCTGCTCTCGAGCGTAACAGTAGTCACGGTGTAAGAGCTACGTGGCCTCACGACGGTGGCGTATTTGTTCGACGAGCTCTCGCAGACCGTTCAACGCGGGAACCAGTGTACTGCTCTGGTACTGTTGTGTTGTGGCATGATATCGCCCCCCGGGAGCGTGTGCAAAGGAGAGCGTCAACTTGAGATCCGCTAAAAGCAGCTGTCCCTGCACCCTCATCGCGCCCTGAGCGGTGACAAGAGCAGTGTTGATGCGGTTAGGGGTACGGTCAGTTGTCACGTTTCGCTCTTGCGGACCATCAGTGTTCGCCGAGTTGCATTGCCGGTCGTCCTGGTGGTCTATTTAGTTGGTATCCTCGAAACCTTCTAGAGGTCAGGTCAGGGGTTCGAATCCCGGCGTGAGCGAGCTTTTCTTGCAAAGTGAGTTTTTCTCTCGCTTCCGCTCCTGGCCTACTAGTGGATAGCGCTAGTTCGTGTGTACGCAGAGGGAAGAGAGTGCTGAACTCTTGTCGCATTAAAAATCGAAGGCAAAGTACCGCAGGAGGGGAGGGTAGAGACTGGATCTTCTGTGTGACCACGGGTTGGAGTAAACGGCACTAGACTAGTGCTACGAGCGCTGATTTGACGTGAAAAAAAAAAAAATGGCGTCCATGGTAGTTCCACCCAATAGGCCTCGCCAGCACGTTCAGCTCGCACAATTTAGTGGGCGAAATGCTGCTGGTGTCTTCGCCTCGTGTGCCGCGGGTGCACGGCTTGGTGTCCTTGCAAACACGGTTACTGCTGTAACGGGTCTGGCGTGCTCTCGGCCTGCGTGCGTGTTAAAAGTCTCAGAATTTCGACCGAGCGTGGTGGCTGGTTGCTCCGCGGGCACGTCGCTCTACCTGGCGATTGTATCTCTGTCCGTAATCTCTTTTCCGTAGCTCTCACGGCCGTGCTTGCGTACCATACTGCAAAAGCCTCGTACCGACCCCCCGGTTCCTTTCCCGCCGGCTTTTTATCATGTCGTGTGGTGTCGTGCTCACCAGGACGACGCGGACTGGGGGGAGCCGCTCGATTCTATGGGAGATGACGATGGGATGGGGATGTTGCACGCCCACGGACGAGGTGTCTATATGGGAAGTTCTCAGAGACCCGCAGAGATGGTGAGCAAGCGGACCTTGTCGGTGTATGAGGTTGTCCCGTCGGCCTCTGTGGAAGGCGGAGCGGTTGCTGTTGTTGCTGTTGTTGTTGCCTTCACATTTAAAACTCTCAAACACGACGATCGCGCAGTTGTTGCTTTTGCTTTTGTCCTCATGCCAAAAAATGAAGACAATCTCTTCTCGGTGCCTCCTAGCGTCCGTCCCGGTGACGCCTTCCGTGGTCACAGGCCAACTACCCTAGAAAAGGGGTGCACACACAATAATCCAAACGGAAACAAAAATACTCATAAAAAATCCTCAAACGCGATATAAAATCACAAGTGGTGCGCGGCGATCAACGCTGTGTCGTTTTTTACGTCACAATCCCAATCCCCGCTTTTGTGGTGGACGCGTCTGGTCCTGGTAGACAAATTGTGTGTATGGGCGTGCATTCATGCATCCGCGTAGAACAAGCACGTTTTGTAGAACTATGTCCTCGGCATCTTTGAGTTGATGTTTGCAAGCCGTAAACGATCGTGGTCCTCGAAATAAATCAGCGTGCTAAGGCCGACAGTACAAATTGACGAAATAGTCTGGTGGGTGTACTCATAGTCGCGCATGCCGTAGTCGGTAGACCATTGACCTCGCATCCCTACAAGCCGGGACGGAGTCTGGTGAGATTTAAATCATTTGCTGTTACGTGCTGCTTGACGAAAGGTCCTAGACCGTTCGGCTCTAGACGAATGCAGAGTGAGACAGCCTTCTGCACGCATACCAAGGGTGCTTGGTTACACGTCACCTCCCGTCCCCCTTCCTACTTGCCACCCTCGTGCCGCTCTTCCTGAGTGCTTGTTTCGCAACACCCTGATGAGTAGTTTTTGCTCACACAACAAAAACTCGCAGGACGAGTAGCTGCTGTGTTCTGCACCCGTTTTCCCGTCCACCCGCTGCAGTTCCTTTGGTGGCGACACAGCAGGGGTAGCAACAGCAGCAGCAGCAACAGCAGCAGCAGTGTAGTTGACCCGTACCCCACTCCTTTGTTTTTTTTCCCTTGCCAGACTTCGGACGGGCCGTATGACGACGAGGAGGAGGGGGACGATCTCCCCGTGGCGCTTTGGAGGCAGCAGAGGCGAGGGCACGGCACCCTCAACCAATGAAGAAACTTGATGTCTCAGCTGTTTTACGGGGAGGGGGTGGGGGGCGGGGGGGGGTGTTCAGTTTTTAAGGGGGGGTGGGGGGGGTTGAACGAGAACCGGGCGCGGCGGCGGGAGGTCGGATCGCACTGATACCCTCTATCCTTGGGCCTGAGGCTTGACGGAGGGAACGAGGCGGATTGCAACGACCCGAAAACACCTGCACCCTTCGCCGTTCTTTGTGCCGACAAGCCGCCGCCGCCGCCGTCGCCGTCGCCCACGGCCGTCGCCGCTGCGAATGTAGAACATATGCCCTCGAGGCTTTTATACGCGCAATTGGGGGAAGGGCGAAGAGGTTTATTGGGGGGTCGTGGCCGGCGCGCACGTGGGGCCGGGGGGCGCGCGGTTGCGGGGGGCCGGGGGGGGGATAGGTCGTCGCCGCAGCTGCTATCGCCGCCAAGCTTGTGGCTGGATTGGGGCCTTGGTGCGCCGCCAGCGGCTGCTGTTATCGCCGTTTTAGGCTGTGGCAACCGGCGAGTGGATGGGGCGGAGATTACTCGTTGAACATAATGTTGGGAGCTTGGCGACATACACACCGACAAGAGGTTGGATGACGTGCGCCGTGATTTGGCTCCTGATGCGGGCAACACGTTGCGGGACCAGCCCCCTGGATGCATGGATAAAGCGTGGTGGTCTTGTGCTTCGTGGGCCTGCTCCAGAACGGGTAGCCAACGCTGTTGCTGCAGTGGTGTTTGGGGAGGGGCCCCGTGGTAGGACGAAAACAACGCGGGGCCTGCGTGGGCACCCCCACGGCATGCGAGTGTGCAGTCGTGTCTCTGCACGCTCGCCGCAATCGGGAGACACGGCCGGGCGTACTGCCGGGTGTTCTGCGACCCCACGCTTGAGGGTTGCAGGGCAAATGGGGGCAGTTGCGAGGCGAGGACATCACTTCGGCTCTCTCTCTTAGCTTTGTGTCTCGAGACCCCCCCCCGACGAGGCTGCGCATATTTTTGAGTGAGGGGGAAGGGAACATAAAGAGTTTGGATGCGGCTGTTGATGGCTCTCAAGAAAATAAAGTCTTCCGTGTGAGAGTAGGAATGGATGTAAGCGCTCGTTTATCCGTTTGGGTCGTTGCTTTGGGCTTTCGACAGCGAGGATCGTCTTTGGTTATTAGCAAACAGATGCAGCAACAGATGTAGCAGCAGCAGCAGCAGCATCAGCAGGATTGTCTTTCTAGTTCCCCCACGTACTCGTCGGTAGGGTAGCGCTTCAGCGTCCCCCACGTTTTGGTGTTACGGTCTAAAATTTTCTTGTATGTGTTTTGTATTACTAACTACCCTTTGGTTTTTGTTTGGCGTTTGTGGGGAACTCAGTGTGGTGGTCGTGATGTAGCTGCTTCTGGGCTGCGGGGTGGTTTCCGATCTTAGCTGCCGGCGGTGCTGCTGTGTTGCTGGCCCAGCACCGTTGCATCCGACGGTTCTTGTTCCTAGGGACACGAGCGAGTGTTCGTTGGTTGGTCGTCGATGTCGGGTTGAGCGGGGCACAAGCGCGTTTATTTTGCGATGCCGCTTGTCCGCGAAACCTGGGTCTACCCATTTGGAAATGGAAATTGAAGGAGACGTTGCTTGGATGATAGTGCGACGACGGTAAAGTTGTTTCGAAGCGGAACGAAGGAAATCTCGCGTTTGTAATTGGGAGCAAGTTAGGTCTTGGCCTGTTTTTGGCGCTGTTTTTTGGGACATGACCATTATCTATCTAAGGAGAAAGAAACCGTTACACGTGGAACGCGTTTGTCTTGTCTACTGCACGCACCGCCCGTCGCACACGTTCGGTGTTTGTTGAGGCGGTAGGTTGTTGTCCTTGTTGTTGCTGTGGTTTTTCTCGTTGTTATACGCGTAGTTGATCGTCTCTCTTCTTTTTTTTTATCCTGTCTGTTTGGTTTTTTATACTAGTTCCTCCTCTGTGATCGTTAGTCATTTGATTGATTGATCAGAAAAATGGATAGTCATTTTATGTGTTCGTTGAACCGACTCCCTCGCTGTAGCTGCCAATTCCGCGGTCGCGCGGACGCGGGTGGGTGAAATCGTTTCGCATGTTGTTTCCACCTCAATCCCCTCCTCCTCTTGCCATTTTCTTAGATCGCTTGATGCCCGACGCTCGCAGTTTTCGCATTCATAAATATATTCATGTTGAGAGGGGCTCTGGCAAAATTGAACGAATGAATGGAGAGCGAGGGGGGAGGCTTGATGTGTGTTTTGATACTACTGTTTGGCAACGTTGCTTAGCTTGTGATCGTTTTACTTCATTGGCGTCAGTCAGCGGGGGGGTCGGGGATTTGGTGTGCGTTTACATGGATTCATCGTGGTGAGACGGACACGAGGAACAGAGTAGAGCACTTACGTATGTCACGACACAACAACACTTGCAAGCGAGGAGATATCTCTCGTGTGTTATTTTGCGTGGGCTTTTATTTTATTTTGGCGGGCTTTTTTTTTTTTAAGTACATCGTGGGAGAGTAGTAGTGGGGGCATAGCACACACGCTTCTTCTTGCAGCGAGAGGAACAAGGCCTACATATTTTGCGTGCAACACGATGTTCGGAAGGACGCGGGCTCGAATGGTAGCACTATTGATATATTATCGTCTTCCGACGACCTGTAGGCCCGACCGATTGTCGAAAATGAAAGACACTTGTAATCCAGACATCGAAATATGATCGATCTCGACGTGGATTGAGCTCAAATCGGTGCAAAATGATGCACCTCTTGCAATAAACTGAGAGGGTGCTCTCATCATGCCAAAAGCTGTTTGTATTGGAATCTATGGCAACGGCGATCAAAATGTTTTGGGCAACAGAGAGCGGTACACCGGAGAGTTGGGTAACGAGAAACGGTACCCCAGGAAATGACTCGGGAAAATTGACTCCGAGGCCCCACGCTGATTGGTCAAGCCCCCCACGACCGAGTGTACTTGGGTTGTGGCCAGAGGTCGAGATGGTCGGAATACCGAATATAAATGTCAACAGCCCTCGGCGTTTGTAACTTGTTTGTATTCGGATGTGGCCATGGTTGAGTTGGATCCGTGATGATGAGATTTGGATCCGAGTCTTCGGGTGGTCAAAGTCATTCCGCACGTACAGCAGTGTGCATACAGCAGTGGCTCCATTCAGCAGAATCATACGGTCTTTGCGTGGAGGGGGCAATTTTCGTATTTTCTTCGACAGTAAAACAGGCGGCAGGTGTAGGTGCGACAGTGAAGCATCGAAGAACCCCGACTCGAGAAGCCCCGTTGCGGCATTCTCACTGCATTCACTTGTGAGCCGCCAGGAAATAGTTCCCACCCCTCCTTCCGCACGGGGGGGTGGTATCTTGCAAGCTACCGTATTCTTCGTCTGTCTGTCGTCGTTTGCCCAAAATAAATGCTCATGTTTACTAATAAGTCGCAGCATTCAAAGGTATGTGTTTCTCAACACCCACCGTAAGCATTTTAACGCACCCCTTCGACCGGGGCAGTGGGAAGGGAAAAAGGGAAGTTCTAGCGGGACACACAAGAGACTACTTGGAGTACCTTCGGAGAATGAAGCTTTTGACCAAGTGTTCAAGAAGGAGGTGGACGCATGGGCCCAGAAAGAAGAACAGACTTCGAAGGCAGACGCTGAGAACGTAGAACTAGAAAAGGAGTTCACTGAGGACGAGGTTGAGGCGTGTGTGAACAAGCTGCAGTGCCACAAAGCAGCAAGGGCGGATAGGATAGTCAACGAGTTCATGAAGTTTGGGGGGAAGGGGATGGTCCAGCTGATGGTACTGCTGTACAACTGGGTGTGGAAAAACGCCAAGTAGATGGAGGGAAGGAGTGGTTGTGACCTTGTTTGAGAAAGGAGACAAGACTGACCCAGGAAACTACAGGGGTATCACACTGTTGAACACAGTAGGAAAAGTGTTTTGTAAGCTGCTGAACGATAGGATAGTGGGAGTATTGGAGAAGGAACGTAGCATTAGTGAGGGTCAGGCAGGTTTCCGACAGAAGAGGGGGTGCGTAGACCACGCATTCACGGTAGGGAGACGCATCCAAGGTAGAAAGAGGGCGGGAAAGCCGACGTACTGCTTCTTCCTGGACGTGAAAAAGGCATACGATACCGTATGTATGGAGAAATGTGCTGTGGAAACAAATAATACATGTCCAAGTACGGGATCAAGGGGAAAATGTGGAGGGTGCTGAAGAAGATCCCAGAGTGTACGAAAAGCGCGGTCATGCTAGACGGAGAACTGTCTAAATTCTTCGACATTGAGCAGGGGGTCCCACAAGGTTGCACGCTGTCCCCAACATTGTTCCAGGTGTTCATCAACGCAACGATCTGTTGGAAGTCGTAGAGGCAGTCCGGAAGGGAGTAAAAGTAGGGGACACGGAAACTTCGGTGTCAGGAATGCTGTTTGCTGATGATTTTGTTGGTATGTCGGACACCCCTGAGGGACTGCAACTACAAATTGACGCGGCGAAGAAGTTTACTAATAAATGGAGATTGTCTGCCAACGTTAAGAAGAATGCCGTCATTCATGGTGTGCAACGAGGTCAGGGAGGAACCAGTAGAACGTAGATGGAAGTGGGGGATCGAGGAGATTGCAGTAGTGGACCAGTACACATACCTCGGAGTAGAGATGGCAAAAGACTGCTCGTGGAATGCACACATGTCCAAGGTAGCGGGAAAAAAGGGCAAAGCATGAGCAGGGAAGCTGCACCCAATACTCGCAAACCGGCACCTCGATACACGCATCAAATTGATGGTTTTGAAGAGCGTAATCGTACCGCCGCTCGCTAGAGTACGCCGGAGAAGTATGGGAAGGAAATAAGAAGGTGGTAGTGAAAGAACTCGAGGCGGCGCAGATGAAAGCAGCGAAAATCATCCTAGGATGCTCCACGCGCACAAGTAAGTAATGCAGCCGTCAGGGCAGAATTGGGGATCCAATCCCTACGGTCGGGAAGAGACGCAAGGAAGCTGACATGGCAGTATCGCATGTATGTGCGCGGGATGGGAGAGGAGAGGTTGCCGAGAATAGTATGGGAGGCAAAGTGGGCAAAGAAGAAGAGGGGTAGACAACCCACGGAATGGGTCAAGGTTGTAGAGGACGTATGGAAGGGGTTAGACATCGACGAAGATGAAACGCTGGAAACGGAGGGTCTACAGGGGTTCAAGGAGAAGATATCTGTTGCTTGTGCCGAATGAGAAAAACAGAATCTAAGGAAATAAACCAAAGGATACGGAGGGTCTAGAAGTGTACGGAATGTTGAAAGAAGGAATGGGGTTCAAGGATTACCTACTACTACATGGACCAATGGATGCAGGGACAAAGCTTTAAGGTCAAATCCAGGACCGGGGGCATAGGCCTTCGAGAACGTCGACGAAGACATAGGACGGTAGACGACGAAGAAGACAAGTTCAAATGTGATTGCGGCTTCGAATGCGAAGACCGTGTTCATGTAGTCGCGGAATGTCCGTGGTACGAAGAGGAGAGGGAAGTGTACATGACTGAGCTGGGAAAAATACAAGGGACGTACAGGGAGATGTTTGAGGCATGGAATAGAGAGGAGAGGACGGTAGCTGTACTGGGGAGTAGGGAAGTGGTTTGAAAAGGCGGGAAGGGATATCGTTAGGATAGACAGATTAGGGAAGACATTTTTGAGCTACCTTTGGCAAAGTAGGAAGGAACGATTGGCCATCGGTGATCGGTCCTGTGGGAACAATGCTCCGTCCTCTTCAGGACGCGTGGTCAATGGTTTAACCGTTAAGGCATGCAAAACATAAGAGTACCCCCCCCCCCCCCCGAAAAGTCAGCACACCGGGTGGTTTTGTTCGTCTGTACGCCTGACGCATTCCGTAAGGTACAGGTGGGCGTTGGCGAAGAAGGGGGTTCCTCACGGATCCCTCGTCGATTGTTTTCTCTGTATGACAAAGCATCAACGGTTACCCGGTGGTTCGTCAGGTATTCACTACACGCAAACTGTTTCGAAAACAAAACGATAATCGCAGTATGCCATTCGCACGTAGCGTTGGCGAAATATGGCGTGCCCGGGCTCGACGAGGCGGAAACGCGTCGGATTTGAAACATTATATACATGATGACATACATGTGTGCAGCAATGATCGGCGATTTTTTTTTGTCGCGGGACAGCTTCCACGAGGTTTAATTACGCGGCCGAAGGCCGCGAAAACCATTTGAAACCCATTTTTTTTTTTATTAACGGCCGAGAAGAAGAACGGCTCCCAGATATCTTTGTTGGACGTGCTACTGATGCATGCGTAGTGTACTTCGAAGTGTGCACGTACTCCTGACAGCAGTTGCACGCCTTGTGTTGCACTCGTCGATGGGCACATAATTGTTGTGTTTCGAATGCACAACTACAACAACTATGTAACTCTGGTTGGTGCCATCTGGCCTACTTTTTCGTTGTTTCCGGGCATGGTTGCGAGTGCACGTGTTTCCTCTACAGTTTGAACTGCGCAGCAGTAAACATGATGCACATAAAGTACACTACTTGACGACGACCTCGGAACCCGCCTAATACAGGTATTAGTCTATGCGTTGTGTGCGTATATGCAAGCACAACCGAACAAACTGTGGTTGTTGCTGTTTTGCTTTGCTCATCATATTTGTACTTCTTGGCAAAAATCATTGTCTCTTTTTTCAATGAACGTGCAACAGCCAGGCTATCGGTGCGAAATACGATCGGTCCAAAAGGTTTCGATCAACACACCCAGCAAGAGGCGGGTGTGCATCTCCCACGCCACAGAAAGTTGAAAGCTCACAAATGCTCCGGCATGTTTGGTTGGTACAACAACCCTGCCCTATAGCAAGGTCAACGGTAACTCAAACGACAGCCACAAGCACTTGTTGGCGATGTCTTCAACAGACAACAAACCCCACCCATCCCCCGCGTTCTTTCTTTGCATATTCCCTCCGCGGGGCACCGCACACGGGCTGTGGTAAACAGGCATGCCGAGAATCTGTGCACGCAAAAAATGCGCTGGTTTCCGTTCGCCTCGGAGAGCAGGTATCGTGATTCCCCCCCCCCGCCCCCCCCTCATCCAGTTTTTCCCTATCGCCCAATCCTGGTGGAAGTACGGGCCCGTGGGTTGCCTGTATGCAGAGCAGAAACACAACACGTTCGGTTGACGAGATGGTGTGGGGTTCGAAAGGTGGTGTTGACCAGCAGCAGCAGCGGTGAATAGGAAAATAGTTCTCACGCAATTGATCTTAAACGAGGAGCCACGAGCGAGTTTAGGGTACGTGTGTCTGTTTGCAATTGTTCAGAAAAAAAGCAAACGAGTCGTGAACGAGGAGCAGGGAACAGGTCGAACAGGTTACACACTGGACACTTGCGCAAGCGTAGAGAGGGGAATGCCGGTGCTGTGCATCAATGTGGCGTAGCAACGTATGAATGTTACCTGTGTGATGTGTCTCTACCACCTCTCAACTTTCTGTCAAGACAACATCTACACATACACGTCGAGGTCTTGCATTTATCTCGTCGATCTCGGCTGCTGCGTGCAGCGGTAGGAGAGATCAGCCTCTCTGTACACATCGCTTTGTCTCCTTTCTGAACTGTCGGAAACTTCCACACACAGACGCCATGCCCCGTCTCTTGCTTCCGGTTTGCTGGACAACAGCGTAGTCAACCGTTTGTCACGCGTATTCTTCCCAATGGCATACAACAGCAGGCCACCATGTTATGTCGGTAAACGCACGGTTACACATTTTACATTTAGATAGGTACGAAAAAAAAGTTGTGTCATTACCTTTCCCAGTCCGAAGTCAATGAGCTTCAACGTGCCATCCTGCGCGAAACCGGTGTTGTCCGGCTTGAGGTCTCGGTGACACACGATGCGTCCAGGCACCGCCACATCGTGGAGGTACTCCAAAGCGTTACACAACGCCAGCGACAGGTCGAGCACCTGTTGTATTGTTATTATTTTTGTGGTTGTCGTTGTGGTTGTTGTCGTGACCAGAATTTATTTTGTTGCGCATGAACGAATACGAAATACATGCGAGGTGGGGGCTGAGGTTTAGACAACACCACGACTGTACGCACCTTGGAAATTCTCATGGGCTTCTCCCTGTGCTCTCTCAACAAAGAGCTCAAAGTCCCTCCGCTCAAGTACTCCTGCCAAGCCGGTCTTTCGAGCCAAGAGCCAATGACCGTCGAACCAACCAGTCCGCAGGGAGCAGCAGACACATGCATCATGCGGGGCGTTTAGCGAGTTCTTGTGTCAAGTGTTTTTTGCGAGTTGGTGGTTGCAATCCGTCAGAGCACGAGAGTTATCTCATAGGATGCCGAGGGGGGAGGCTCGCTTCCCCATTATCTCTCTTTCTCTCTCTCTGTACCCTCTCGGCATCCGTTGCTATTTCGACGGACTGGGCACGAGCAGTTGTCACAGACCCATATTGTCAAACTTCCTAAGCACAGGCAGCGGCTTCTAACTCGGTGCCGTATCCGTGATATGGGCATTGGAAATGATGTTGCAACGATTCCATCATGCATTCATGCATCCAAGGTATCATTCATTCACAAGCTACATCGTGTCGGGAAAAACACGATTGTTGTGTTGGTACCACCGCAATCAAGCAGCAGCAATGGCGCGGTCCCAGGAACACAATAGCCGTCAACTACGGGGCAAACGCCATACGAATCGAAAAACAATGTACGCCGTATCGATGAGAGTACTGTACCAAACATCGAAGGGAGTGAGGCAATAACCCCGCAATAATAAGGGTCACGATCATGTACTGCCGTAGACTTGTACTGCTGTACACCCACATATACACCAGAACGTCAAGAAAAACGCGAACCGGAAGGCTCTCGGGCATCCTTGTTCAATCTTTTTCTTGGGACTGCCGCGCATAACGTTCGCCCCTGGTACTTGATGCGCAAAAAAATGGTGCTCCGTTCCAACGAAAACAAGCGTTGTACGTGAGGAGGTTGGCTGTCCTTTGGGCGAAGCCTGTAGCGTACACGTGGGATTGTACCTTCGACAAGAGCACGGAGTTCTTTGCTGCGGCATGCTGTTTTACAGCAGAAGGTTGCTCGCTACTGCCCTTCGGGTGTGAGACTCTGTGCTTTTTCAATCGTGCATGTGCTCGGGACGTCTTGCGAAGGAACCGACAGGATGGCCAAACCTTCTACTACTGCAGTACATAGTGTATACCACATTCGAACTCGTTTGAGCGGGATTCCAATTTGCGTTACTACGCCGCCGTACCCTCGACCTGTTCGCCAGACACAAGACTCCACTACTACCGGCCACGCTAATTGGCAGCTCCGCCTAACATATCTATAGGGTAGTCAGCGCGGGTCAGCAAAGAGATCGGGCGACTGGGTCGTGCTGTAATTGCGAGGACGGGGTACGCCGGAGGTTATGATGTCCTAACCATGGCGATGGGCACGGGGGGCGAAGACATGCACACAGCAGCAGTGGTGACTCGATTTTTATCTTCTCGGGCTTCCGAAGAACAACAACTCAACATGTTTCTCACCACACGAACGACAGAGTGCTATCTATTCGCACCTACCATGCTTTGTACCATGCTCAGCGCAACTGGAGGGCCTGCCGGCCTCTCACCTGATCGCGGAAGATACACGCTGTACTCAGACTCGTGCTTTTGTTGCGTCCCAAAAGACCAGTCGCACCGGCTCCATTGGCACATTGTTGGCTCCGCTATATGTTGGAAAGGTTGGTGGAAGTGCTGGTCCGAATGAGACGATGCTTCCGCCGGCTGCATCTGCTGCTGCTGTTGTTGCAGCTCCTGTGGTCTGGCCGGCAAAGCTCAAGCTTCCCCATGGATGGGTTGCCGCGCTGCTGATTGATGATCTCCAACCGGAGGTCCAGTCCTGGCACCAGGAGTCAGCTCGTGGTCCTCGACTCTGAAGGCCTACCTCCAGCCCCCAGAAGGGTTTGTCATCGCTGTGTTGTGTGTGCTCATGGTTGCTGCTGCTGCTGTGACTGTGCGTGCGGCGCATCCTCCGTGCTTCGTGAACTTGGTGACCTTTGAGGTTTTTGATTGGTCATGCCTCGTGAAACTTCGTGAAATAGAGGAGTCTGATTGGCCGATGCCTCGTGGATTCTGTCCCGCTCAAATTTAATTTCGCCGCAATGATCCACGGGGTGGGGTGGGGGTGGGGATAGGTTCACTCATCTGCGAGCCCCCCATTTGTGCCAACCAGCACACGCACCCACCAGCACAGCACAGCACGGTGGCACACCCAGCGCCATTCGAACACAGCCGTAGCACCACCGAGAGCGGAGCTGGTGGAACCTGGGAAGACCATGCAGTGAGTATGTACGGAGACAATTGGGTGCTCTGTAGTAGTTCATTTGGTCAATAGGACGTTCTTTCTGTTGTCTGCTGTCCGGGAACGGCGGCCCGTGTGTCAGTCAGCAGCAACCCTTTCTATCGGCTGATCGCTCATCTGTCATCCCCTCTGCCCTGCCTGTTTGATTCACCCCATTCCACTAGGCTTCGAAGAAATACAGTCGTGGCTGCCGTGCGACTTGTCCGGCCGCTCGTCAAGGCGAGCAACGCCCGAGGATTAGCGAGCTGTCCCTTGCGGGTGCACAACAGCGGAACATCTCCCAAAGCGTCGGCGTCTTGTGCGGCCGTGCAGAAGTTGTTGCCGAGGGCACCATGTAGACAGGTCACCTCCACGACGACCACCCAACAGAGACAGGTTGCGGAGGTCGATGATCGTGGGCAAGTCTCCGACGAACGGCCAGCGAAGGACGGTGAGACAACATGTTGCCGTGCCATCTTGTCAGTCAGACGCAAGAAATCACCCACCTACCCTCTTTCCAGTCAGGGGAGCCCCAGATCCCAGATGGGTGCAGCTCGCACGGGATACACAACAAACCTTGCTTTGATATCTATTCCCTGTGTACCAACCAACACCAAACAGGTTGAGTACTTGACGTAGGAATTGAGGCGCCACTCCAGTGCATTTCAAGTGGTGCCGACTTGCCCTGCTGGGTGGACTACACTTTCCGCACTACTGTAGTTCGGTGTATTGTTTGGACTGCTGTCTCACGTCCAGGACGCACGTTATATGTTGCTGTGGACAGCCCTCCCCCCTCATGATGTGCATCAATGCCGTGGCATTGTCACAATTTTGACCAATGCCACTCGCAAACCAGCGTCATTTACTTGTGCTTTCCTTCCAAAGTAGGTTGGGGAAGAGTTTGGCTCTGCCACGCAAGCATCACGTTCTCGTACACTGCTGTATCTAGGCACATGAAGCAGTCCACTTGCCTCTGCCGATGCTCTCCCGTGCTTGCAGACAGTCAACACAAAAAAATCTCACGTGTCCTCACCGCTCGCGTCGCGGTGGTGGAACGTGTCTTCCACACGTCATCCCAACGACGTTTTCTCACCCCCTCCTCTTTCGTTTTGACAACGTTCCTTTTTACGACAATTTTTCTCTTCACCGCGAGATCAGCGGTAAATAGTCACGAGCTGCACGAGAAATGGGGCTGGAAGACCTCTGACCCTCTCTACTGGCCCTACAAGATAATGGGCGTCTTCTCGACCAAGAACACGAACGCCCTGTCCTCCGCGCGGATGCTGCAGACCTGCCTCAACAACGCAGAGGTGTGTTGGAAGCCGCCACAGCGGTAGTAGGGTGCGACGCCTGCCTGCGGGGTACACGCGCAGGACAGTCGCTGATCGTCACGACCAAGGTTTGCTACGAGAAGTGCGCTTCGGTATAGCTCTCAAACTCTTACCGTAGGTGGCATTACGTAAGATACCACACCCTTCTGGACCGAGTTTCGTAGGTCAGTTACTCCACGACGAAGAGGATGTACGGATCGAACGGTCTGTTGACGGAAAGCTCTCGATAAGACGGTTCCAACGCCTCCCGCCATTTTGGGCACCGTCACCCTCTGTGCCATGGAGCAATCGAACTTTGGAAATCGATCCAGGGGGCGTGATACCTTGTGTCACCTATGGTATGCTTTTTTCGTGGGTTTCCACATGTGCATGTCGTTTCATGATGGTATTGGCAATGCTATTGGCCTAATGCCGCCAGACAACTAACCTTCAACACCGGAGCGAGAATCAGCATGAATACAGGTATGCCCTACCCACTTGCTTGCCCCCCCCCCCCCCCCGGCCGAGCAGTGCACGGAGTGGTATTCGGATGGAAAGATCAGCAACGAGTTCCTCCCGAAGCTTTTGTGGCTCAGCACCAACGTGTGGCTCATGTCCCGCCGACTACTCCGAGAGGTGGGTGGAGAGACACAGATCGCATGTGCACGTCGCACGGGCAGCGGTGCAGTTTTCCGTCGGAATTGCGCCGCATGCACATAACATGATAACCACCCCGTTTTAAGTTTCTCCTCGCCTCGAAGCGGTTGACGCGACAGCATTTTCTCGCAAAAAAAATGGTTTTTTACGTAAGCGATAAACCAACAACAAATCCTGTTGCTTTCGCCGCTGCTACTGCGTTCGCGCTTTCATGTTATGGAACCTCTGCACTCACATGACCATTGCCTGGTGTTTGGCGTCGTGAGCTGGTCACCATCGATGGAGCATGCAGGTGGTCTGGACAGTAATTGCAGCCGTGATTGTATCCGCGCACAGTTATCGGTGTGTCACAGACGCTTGTTGCCCATCGCTGCACTAAAACGCATCCACAATGTGGTGCTTTGTTTCGTCCGTAAGGGGGAACGGGGGAAGAAGGTCCAGGAGCTGCTGTTCGACGAGCTGTGGCGCGAGACAAAGCGGCAGATGCGCTCCATCGAGGTGGGAATAAAGCCAACGACAGCGGTACCCGTGTCTTGAGAGGGTGATGCGGTGTAGTGTACATGCTGCTGTGGTTATTGACGGTTTAGTGGAGCGTGTTATGCTTAGGTCTGTGCTAGCGAATGACGACCCCTCTGTCGCAAAAGCCATGGATGCGCTGGTGCATCGGAGGCTCCACGGGATAACCGGGTATTTTCTGTCGTTCTTCTCACGACCAAGTATCAGGTGTTTCTTTATTGTTTTTGCCCGCGACTCATGGAGCACCGTGCCTTTCCTTGATGCCCAAAGCATAGTGCTGGGTAAGTGTCGTTCCCTCGATTGAGACCGAGGTCGCACAGAAAGGCATTCAAATCCATGTGGGGTGCAGTGCGAGGTGCAGGGGGTGAACCTGAATGTGCTTTTTCTGGCTGTTGCTTCGAACTCCCGAGTTGTGTAGCCGCGCCGGATTCTGGCTCAGCTGTACACGCAGTTTTTTTTTTTTCGAGCCAGCCCCGAACGAAGGTGCTAATCACTCCGTAATCACACGTTTCCCCTTCTGAATCGACGCTTCGTGGTAACCACAGGTATCCGAAATGATGCTCAAGAAGTATCTCGCTGAAGCTCAGCAGCACACGTTCATCACCCTTGTGCAGGTAACAGTCAGCGCGACACGCGTGCCCTTGCTGTTGATACTTTTAGCCGCTCGGGAACCACGGATGCCAGCGCTGTGTGTACTGCAGCGCTTTTCTCCCAAAGTTACATTGGGGCGCTCTCGCCCTTGCTCTGCCGGAACGCGGTGGTGCTTTTGAGTTGGTGCCGATAATCGACCCAGCGGTTGTTCATGTCTTTGTAAGTCAGGCACACTACCGTGTGTGTTTCCCATGTGACCGTCTACGCTGTAACTAAATAGCCGCTTTGTCGACCGGTGGGTATGCCGTTGGTGGCATGGTAACCCGGGCCCTCGGACCGAGAACGAGAACAAGCTCAGCCCTATTTTGCCACTTTTTGTTGTCGTTGTCTCTCTCTCCTGCAAGATGCAGTTGATGAGTCGCGAGGCAGCAGCGGCTCGTTGTCCTCGCACTACTCCCACGATTCCCTTGGGCAGTCCTGAGTGTTCTCTTTCTCTCGCCGGCCATATGTGTTCTTCTCTCTACCTGCCTCGTCGGCCTTGCGCTTACCCGGAACCTCCAGTTTGACCATGCTTACACCCTCGAGTCTCGGGAGGAGCGTATGGACGTCCTCACGAGCGCCCTGTGGAGAGGTGTCTACATGAGCGACGAGAGCATCAAGGAGCCGCATGTGCGGGTGCTGGCGGAGTACGTTGACGCGGAACTCGCCGACATTTACGCGGTAGATGCGGTGAGTTAGTTTATCGCGAGAGGGCTCCTGCTGGTCGGACCTCTGGTCTTGGCGCATTCTTCGCCGCGTGTGTTTACGCCGCAGTCTGGAAGCTGTCGGCGCTCTCTCGTCCAAGCGCGAGTGGTCTCCAATCGCCCGAGCGTGGTACCGGCATGCATGCAAGTTGCGAAGGTTGTGGATGTCAAAATCTCTTTTCCATCCCGTGCCGTCGCCGAAGGTCGGTCGAAGCAGACCCCCCCAAAGCGACACAGCTGCTGTGCAAGGTCACATGCTTGACCGCCACCATGTCCATGATCGCGATCATCGCGATCGTACGGAAGCTAGCACCCCCCTTGTCCGTTTGTTTTCGTCACGTCCCGCTCGACCCCGTCCCCCTGTTGGACGTTCCCCGCAGTCGGAATTCTTCGCCGTGTGCATTGAGTTTGCCCCGCCCCCTACGGCGGAGCTGAAGGCCGCCAGCAAGAAGGTGGCGAAAGGAGGCGGAGGCAAGCGTTCGTCGAGAAAGGGCACGGTGGCGGCAGCACCAGGACTAGAGGGGGGTGCCGCCGATTCAACGGCCGCGGGCAGGGGGGGTGGCATCGGGGAGAAGGTCCACCACGGAGACTTCGGCAGCGGGGATGGGAGGGAGGGGAGATGGCGCGCTTGCCTGGCGGAGAGCGGAAAGGTGGGTTTCGATTCCCGTCGTTTCCTTCCTTTAGTCTCGCTCTCCGTGTTTCTGTGTGGGAGGCGTGTTTTGAGGAGGGTACCGCAGTGGTCAAGGGAAGGCAGAGAAATCAAACGAAGCTTGTTGGATTGATTTGGGCAACGCGCAGCTTTTCGTGCCTCTCTGTTCGCCGATACGGTTGCAGTTGTGTGATTTCGGAGAGGTCGGGCGTTTCATCGCTCTTGCGCTTTCACGGTAGCTGTGGAAAGTGACCGTGTGGGCCATGAATTCGTGATATTGCGGTGTGTGTGCTCATGAAGTTCTTCAATCGCGCTCGGTTTTGCGCCGCGTAAGCGTCGCGCCTCTTGACCCAAATTGAATGCTACGCCATGGTCTTGCCGTTCTTTTGTCTATCCGACGGCTTTTGTACAATGGGCTCACTGATCGACATGGCGGCTAAAGAGGCCTTGACCCGACGCTCGTCGAAAACTGTCACACTCTCTGTCTTGTGATTATCGGCCAGGTGTACTACTGGCACACGGTTTCCAGGGAGGTGACGTGGGATAGACCAGCGGGCGCCGAAGCGTATGTTCCAAGCGTAATGCCCAAGGCGGACCAGACACTCACGGCGGCAGCGTGAGATGACTGCTGTAGCGATAGCGCGGCCTGCTCACTCTCGATGGCTCCTGGTACCTGGAGCAAAAGTACGTGAGCGCTGGGCCCGTGGATTTTACTTCCTCCTTATCCCAGCTCCATGCTTGTGGGCGCAGACGAACGCCGATCCAAGGATGACGCCTGTTTTTCGAGCCCCTCTCGGTTCATCTTTGCGAGGCCTGCTCTGTCTAGATGTGGTGTTCAGCTCCTGTTTTTGGTCTCCTGTGAAGCGACTTTGATATCTGAAATATTGATATTCGTATCACGTTCGTGTCGTTGGTTGGTTGGAATAATATGGTGTTTTGGTCATTGGGCAGGCAACGGGGGCACTCGGACGGTGCCCAAAATCAGAAAAGGCATGTAAAAAACGAACCGATACGGGAGGCGTCAACCAAACACGCACACCGAGTGGACTCACGTTTGTACAACGTTTGCAGCGGAGAAGCCCTGGTCGAAGGCGTTGTTTTCTTTGAATGTACGGTGTGTTTTTAGGTACCCTCGACTTTTTTACGTGTTTTGCCCACAGCAGTCCTCTCTCGAGATGACGGGAAAGCCGCTGCTGTTTGCAACTTGTGCCTCGATCTTTTTCGACCTCTCGACTGAAACACCCAGGCCCATTCACGGTGGACGTGACTTCGGTTCAGAAGCTTTGCGATCCTGAGCGCTGCGTTTGTGGTGTTGTGCGTTCGAGACGCAAAGTGTGTCGTTCTAGCATCCCGGAGAGCTCAAGAGATCCTAAGACCACCATTAATTCCCGTAAAAGGTTCTATTCAAGCACTGCATCATACGTCTGTCATGATAAGATGCAGCAACACGCGGCTTCGGGCGGCCTATCCCACGTCTTGTGCGAATCGGGCTCCGTTTGTATCTGAGTTCGCGGCATGGGGCGGGAAATGGGAGGGACGCACAAAAAACGAACGCACGCAGAATTTCGTGTTTTTGTTTGTCGCGCTCTTCTCTTCTTGGCATCCATGAATGCTGCGCTCGAGTTGAAAACTAGGTTCTGAGGATGGATGACGCGGAAGGGAGACAGACGCTCGCTACAAAAAAAAAAAACTCTGACCTGGAGCAAGATGGCCGCGTTGTGAAAGTTTCGTTGGAAACCTTTGGGAAGCGGCGGCTTGATTTCTTCCACCCACCGCCAGTAAAGCTCTGCCTCCTTACCGCCGCCCCTGCACGGAGCCACGAATACCACCTGCTGGCTGCACTTGGGCATGAATGTGCAACACGTCAGGGTGCGGAATTCCTACCAAAGACATCTGCTTCTTCGTGTTCTGGTCGTGGGTGATTCTGAAGTTAATTCTACTCCAGGCTACACAAACACGGCCTCTAAAATATGTGCATGAGTGATGGGCACAAACAACTTCCCTCACGAGCGCGAGCGGGCACGGGAATGAAAAAGCACGCTCAGAGAACGCCTGTTTTCTCACCAACACACGGGGCAGAGGGCTTCCCTCTCGCTCGCCTTCCTCATTGCCCCGAAGCCCTCGCTTTCGATGCACCGTGCGCAGACACATTTGTGCTCGCACGGAAACAATACGGCTGATGCCTTGCGCTTCTGGCATATCACGCAGATTTGCTTGCCGCCCGTGTCTCGGAAGGGGGCCGTCAAGTAGTACTCTTTGGCAAAGCTGATGTAATCCTGAACAAGGGGGCGAAAATAGTTCCGTCGACTGCGTTTTCTCTACCACGGACGGTGGGTGTGTTGTGTGTTGTATCATGCCTTATCTTAGCATCTATCTGTGCTCCACAGCAGCAGCAGTGCTTCATACGGGTATGCTCGCACACCTTAAGGGTGCTGGGGGGATCGCAGTACCTCTTGTGAGAAGTCTAGGAAACCCTATATCAGTTTTCCACAGTCTAACTCCAGCACGAAACTACAACCGCAAACTAACCATCCGGGCACCCCCCCTCGTGTACAATGCTAGTATCTGAGATTTTAGCCCTTGCAATTCACGACAGATTAGCGGTCCCCGATTTCCAAACGATCCTTCGACCATCGAGATCGGTGAGTGAGCTAAAAGCAGGATTGATTATTGAATCTGCTGTGCGGTCCGATTTTGAAAATCTTCAAGCGCCTTTGCCCCACGGCTAGACCGGCATACGCATGACCCCAGGCGTTCAAATCGACAATGGCGACGAGCTGGATGTGTGAGGGAAAAGCTGCGCTGAAGTTCGCGGCCCCACACACTCACATAGGCGGTGATTCGCGGTCACTGTGTGCTTGAAGCGTAGCTCACCAAGTCTCGATGATAGAAGGATCGTTTGGCAAATCGCCGACCGCTAATATTTTTGAAGATTGATGCAATCGGCCACACCACTTCGAACGTGAACGGTACTTCAATGTGCCTGTTGGAGGCTCTCACCTTGCGGGGCTCGTCGTCCTCGATTGTTTCGTTTTGGGGCAGGTCATCATCGGCGAAAACCCGGTTATTGTTCTTCCTGTCTTTCGACACACCACGTTTTCTTCGCCGTGGGCGCACATCATGGTGCTGCGCGGTTTCTTTCGCTTGTTGCAAAAAGATCCCCTCCAACAGATTGCCCTCCCCCTCCCTTTTAAGTGACTCCGTGCTTTTTTCCGGTGGCACGGACCGGCCCCACGTTGTTTGCCCAGTAGACGGATCGTAGTAGAAGTGTTGCTGTGACGTTCGTGCAGAAAAAAGGGGGGGCGTGCCAGCCATCCATCCATGCAGAGTCAAAGGGGAAAGAAAGAGCTCTAAAAAACAATTCCACACTCACACGCTCGATGATCGTGTTGAGAGTTTGATACATCATTGTGCACTTACGTAGCACTTACAACGTATGCAGCACCTTGACCCATCCCTACACTTTCAATATGTACTGGGTAGCGTACACTATATGCACATGTAGTACAATAGTCTACTTTGAGGCCAACGCACTCATCGCACGAAGACCTCCACATTCATTCATTCATTCAAATCTGCATCAATCCTTTTGGGAACAAAATATGTCAAGGGTGCCGCGCCTCCTCCTCGGCACGGCCGATCGATTAATTAACACAGGTATTTCAAGGTATTGAAAAGTTCTCCGTTGAAAATGATACATACGGACAAAGATATCACCCCCCGTTGTGTACTCCAACCCCCCTAGCGTCTTGTAAAACGGATGTTACCCATTAAATTGGTATCTCTAAGCCATTGATCTTACCTTCGATGACGGATCCCAGTGTTTGGTCCATGAGCCGACAGCAGGCGCACTCCCGCTCATGCCAGTCTACATGTAGACGTGCGTGTATTGGCCTACAGCATAACCGAAGCGCCAAGAAACGGATCCGGTGCTACAGCAGTATACTGCTGTACGTACCGACGTGGAGAATACAGCACGTGGGTACGTATGGCCAAGAACTTGAGGTGATTAATACACGTGGCACCAGAAGGCACATGAGCATCAACCATCACAGATATTCTTACTAATACAAGAGGTAATCGCGGCCGGCGCTCTGCTGCCCTGCGGCCTGCGGGACTGTCAACAATGGCCGTTTTACCTGTAAGGAGTCACGCTATCCGGTGTGTAGAAAACCCGGCGCGCGTGTGTGCATTCTGCGGGGACCCCCTCCCACACCACAGCGGCTGCCAACGGCTGCTGTACTACTGCTTGTGCCCGGTGTTTGGTGCTTGCAGCTCAGCAGTGATTCTCGACAGAGGCCTCCTCAGCTTGAGCACAATCGGTGCAGTGAGAACGACGGGAGAGATCGCCTCGTCGCGTCTTCCAACACATGGCAAAAGGTGCAACATGTGGGTATCTCCGCCGTATATATAATGCCGCCCTCGTACTGCAGCTTGGTGTCCTTGGCCAAGCTTCAAACTCGCAAGTAGCGCGAGTCTCCCGTGCGGTCAGTCGGAGAAGAGGCAGCAGCAAGGAGTGTGGTACGTTTGTTGGCTTGCTGGCCGCACCGTTGGCATGGCGACATCGGTGCCATAAACTCGGCACGCACCCGGCAGGCCGCAACAGGATTGCGAGACCAACCCCACCGGCAGCGGCGTGTTCGCCAGAAGGATCGTCGGCGTTATCTGCTACCGGACCGGAATCGGAACCGCTCGAAGAGGTGCAGTACGGCTTTTGGGCACCGGCGTCGAAAGAGCTGCACCGCGACCACTGGGCACCGCCGGCATCGAAGAAAGCACGATTCGGCGGCCCTTCGCATGTAAGCAGTAGAACGGTGTCTTTCCACTCGAAACCAGGTGTAGACTAACAGCGGTATCAGGCAGGGGGACTGTGGGAATAAACCATTGAGTAGCGAGAAGAGCGGCCGAGTTCCTTCGGGCGCATAGTATTCGGGCGTAGACTACACACCGCAGAGTAGTTCTTCTGTGTGTGACCTCGGATCGGAGGTCTAACGTGAGAGAGGCCGTAAGGCCACACGGGTACCGGTGGTGTAGTTGCAAGCTGCGGGCGATGGTGAATCAAAGGACACGACTAATATTCCAAGAGCAAGTCCGGTGAAGCAATTAGAGGTACTGGCTGGTTGGATGCCGTCAGGGCGTACCCTGGACCCTGGTCAATAGAAACGCAACGCTTCCTCCCGACAAACCGCGACCCAGCTGTCGTCGATAAATACGTTGTGCAACCTGTAGAGAGGTTAGGTGCACGCGAAGATGAAAGTGATACAGGCCAACCGCCAACTAAGCCCCCCCCCGGCCAAAGCCACACATCAATGTTTTGCGTCCCTGTATTAGGGGGTATTGAAGAATTCGTAACAATAGACAACAGTCGTCGCCCCCCCGAGACTCATGGTCCATTGGTCGACGTTCTCCTCCTCTCCCACTTGTTTGATGGTACACGGCCCACAGTCCGCCTCGGGGCGGCTAGGCGGGTTGCTGGTGAGCCGCGGTCAGCCGTACAACGTCGTGCTCACGCACCTGTCGGCCGATTTTGATTCCTTAGCGGCCGCGGTGGGAGTCGCCAAGCTGTGGAACGCAGAAGACCGAAAGGCAAGTGTTTGTTTTCTCCTCGTTTGGCACCTATTGGCAGGTGAGACTCTGCGCTGGTTCCTCTAATCTGACAATCGCAGCAGCAGCAGCAGCAACAGCAGCAGCAAGCGATGGCCGCCTCAAATCGACACACCCTCTCAACTTTTCAAACGCGGGAACAGTAGTAGCACGCAGTGTCCGCCTCGAATCGACAAGCTTTCAGATTTTCAATCGCCGGAAACAAAACTGCCGTCGTTGCGGCTCGCTCGTTCGTTACGGTTCGTTCTGTAACCGTCGAACAGGTTCCGACGTACGTGGTTCTCCCGCGAGGAGCCCATCCGTCAGTGTCCAAGTTCTTAGCATTGCATCAGGAACTCTTCCCCATCCTGGGGCTAGAGCTGCTGGACCCGACAGGGGTAAGTTTCGTAGCAGGCGTGGGGGGAGCGGGGAAGGGGGGG
>FN649727.1:6998388-7029505 GCA_000310025.1 Ectocarpus siliculosus | reverse complement strand
TGGGGGGGGGAGGGGGGGAAGGTTAATCGGAAAGGCACCACAAGCAAGGACAACGACGGCCACGCGGGCGAATGCATCGTGTCAGTTTTTCTAGGTCGATAGAAGGGGAATTCAGGGATAGATGCTTATCGTGCGAAGAACCCCCAAGGGTGCACGCAAGAACAGTTCTTCAGTACGTTGGTGTGCCGTAAGAGTCGGAGTGATGGCACCGGGGTACGAAAACAAAACAAGAGGAACAGCATGATTTTCATTGTACTTCCCCACCAACATTGAGCTTTTTCTGAGCTGCCGTAAGCAGCTACATGTGCCCCCCTTTTGCATGTGGTGACGGTGTCAGCGGAGCGCCACCTTCATGTATGCATATACGGCCGGCGCAGTTCACGCGGAAATGCCTGTTGCTTTCATTCAGTCCGTATGGTAGGTGCAAGCCGTACACCATCCAAGTACACAACGTGCAAGCCATGACCTACCCCCACCTTAGGCGAGTAAATCTAATGGGCTGCTTCTTGCGTTCTAGTATTCGTAGAGCAAGACCGAAACGAAAGCGGGAGACAACCTGATACTGCTGTACCGTATCTACGGGTATCGCAGATGGAAACCACATGGTTTGTTGTCCTTGTTAAGCAACAACCAACTCGATTTCAAGCCCATGACCACTCGCTGCATAGAAAGCTTCTACGTACCCAGCCTGCGTTCTTAGTGCGGTACGCCGCACATTCGTTTGCTTGTGAATATCTGCCCTGGTACCAATACTTCAGAGGCGGAGAGACAGCACCGGTCGGGGAGATGGCACCGGGGTGTATGCAGTGTGCAAAGAACACCGTCGGAGCACTACAATAATTGTAGTGCTACAATAGTTGAGCCGCTGTGTGAAAATTCACTGGGCATCGCACCGGTCGGAGAGATTGCACCGGGGTGCCTCGAAGAAGCTAGATGGCATGATTAATTTTCATTTCGGCAACGGGATCGGAGAGATGGCACCGGCCGGAGAGATCGCGCCGGGGTGCAACAAAAACCACCAAGAAACCCGCAGATGCCATCTCTCCGACTCACATTTTTTTTTCTTGGAGAATTTCGGAGCGGAGGGAGGGTACTGTATCTACACGTACCCTGAACAACTCTTGTGTGTGGAAAGCGTAAAATCTTAGAGGGCCCATTGCGTCCGGGTACAGCATGTATGCGCGAGGAACGACCTGTCAGATCTACATCAAGAGCACATGTAACACGCTCTGTGTAACACGCTTTGCTCTACCTAGATGGGTGTGCGGGATAACTTTTCACGAAGTTCTCCACTTCATTTTTCTTCTCGGAGTCCGGACAGGTCGACAAGGGATGGATGCACGAGCGATGTTTGGAGGCTTTGAGAACATAGGAGCCGAATACAAGCTGATGTGATTTTTCGGCAACCGTTCCAGTCGGTGTTCCGAGCAGACGGGATCAGTCGCACCTGGAGTACACCTACGGGTAGTTTCTTCTAAATTGAGGTATCTTACGTACCGTGCACTACGCTGCTGTTGACGAAACCAGATGAAACACATGCACAAGCTCTCGTTGTGTACAGTACCTTGCGTTGCTCGGGTGTGTGCGACACCTACCTCTCCTCTGCCCCGCCTCAAACTCCCCAATCACCCATCCTCACAATCACACAGACACCCAAACAGACCTCTCTTGGTTGCACAAGTGCTAATTACTCGAGGCCCCAACTACAACGCTCGCGCACTACAGCCGCGGTATGATTCCGTCCTGTTGAAAGCTCATGAATATAGAGCAAAACGTGATTCACCTTGGCGCCGAGGTACTCCTCCTCCGGGGCAAACATCAGGAAGGTAGAGACGTCCTCGCTCAGGACGCTCACTTCTACAGAGCTTCCTTCCGCATCCACCTGGCGCGGAAGGGAAGATTAAGGTTTGCAAGGAAGCAAGGAAGACAAAAGCTTTACTTGTAGCGGCGTCGGAACTCGGAACGTATTCGAAAGGCCTGTTGAGGAGTTTGTTCTAAAAAAAAAAAATAGTGCGCCACTCACTTCGTACACACACCACACGCAGTCGTTGTACATCACATGTGCACAACGGGGCAGTTCAAATGCCAGAGACAGAGCTAAATAGCCGCCCCAAAGGCGAGACTCTATGGGCTGGGGTAGAGGTACATTTCCAGCACAATCCATGCCTACCTGTCTGTCATGCAACAACTCACCTTGACTTGAATACCAGCCTCGTTCAAGGTGGTGTTGAGTTCATCCTCGTCCACGACCAGCAGAGACACCTCGTCGTCTGAATCATCGTCCATGTCGGGGTCCATTCCAACGTTGCCCTTTCCGTCTTCCATTCTACCGCAGTCAGTGCGCCGCGCACTGCAACAGCTGTGGTGTGTTGTGTTGCCGCTGCCTCGGAAATTAAGGGGTCCAACAAACTCAAACTCTGGCTCCGGTGTATGCCTATGTTGTATGTTGCCCTAAGATATCTGCGTGGCCCCATAATGTGTCCTCTGCTGCCTTGCTCGACCACAGGGCAGAGCCAAGGGTAGCACCGCCACGACCCACGGCAGTGTAGTGAGCAGTGCAGTGTGATAGCCGTGCTGTTCTGTGCCATACTCTGTAAACACAGCGCCTGCTGATTGTGCACGATCAATAGTGAAGGAGAAGACTCTTGTGAAACCTTCGCCTGCGTCTACTATACGTACTCGCAGAGAGGCATCTTTACCAACCACAGCAGTCTGGCTGTACTACAGCAGCAGTACCCAAACTACTGCTGTGCCACGACTGCGCACAGCAGCACCACCGACAACTGAAGACCACCACCAACATCTCACTCATCAGTGGCTCAAGCGCCCCGCTCAATGACGCCTCTGGACCCAGAGGTAGCGCCTTCGGAGGCGGCAGCGGGAGACCGAACCTCGGAAACACCTCCTTCACCCAAACGCGCCCCGCCGGTCACGACATGCAGCTTCTGCTCGGAGCGGTTCCCCACGAGGAGTGCGATGTTCCGCCACCTCGAGAGGCCCTGCGCGACCTGCCCGGCCCCTCGCGAAGACTACGGCGAAAAGGTCCTCCTCGTCGTAGGGTACGACTCCCGTCTCATGGCGGGCGACAAAGGAGGCGAGGGAGCGGTAACACCTCCAACATCGGACACGTATAACATGCCGACGCCGCCGGTAGGCACGAGTAGTGGGACTGCTGCTGCTGTGGGTGGAGCAAGCGCGGCAAGCTCTGTGCTGAAGGCCATGGGCATCGAGGTGGAGAGGCGGAGGGATGCAGGCGGCGAGGGCGGAGGTAGCTCCCAGCAGCAGTCCTACTGTAGTCGACCGGGGGGCTTCAGTCAAGCCTCGTCGGTGGGTTCCCGCACGTGCCCTCTGCTTGCGCAGGAGGAGGAGGTCAGCGCTACGTGAGTTTGGACCTGATTCGATTGTTAAATCGGGGAGGGGGGGGAGTGCGCCTGCTGCTCAGCGAAGGACTTGATGGTAGTAGAAATTGCAGCAGTCGTGGGCGTTGTTGTGCTACGTTGCGGCGGGAGGAACCCGAAGGAAGAACGCCTTGATACTGCTGTCTGATGGTGCCCAGGTGGAATACACCTGTACTACTGGCACACGTATACACGGATCGAGTAGACATCACCGCCGAAAGCAGCCCAGCCGATACGTTTAAGTTCTACTTGTATGGGGTACGCAGCTGTTCGAACATACGATAAATTTCTAGTAAATAGTAGTACGTAGTTCCGGAACACCTGGAACGAGAGACGTGGCGTGCCCCCCCCCCCACACACACATGCCTCGGAGCCTCTGATGCTACAAACAACCAACAACAACAGCAGTTTCCGTTGACACACCAAGCCGCCAACTTATTCTCTACCCCCCCGCCAACGACCCCCGTCCCTGAACCACCGCTACCAGAGCTGATACCATCTGCCTCAGAGCACCGACGACGGTACCCCAGGAGGGTATACGAAAGTGGCTCGATGACACCAACGCTGCCCTCGACAACAGCGACGGGAACGCGAGGGAAGCGATTCGGCTCCTCGGGCGGATGGCTGTGCCTTCGACGTTCCACGCTGAGGTATGTCCTACTTGGCAGCCGTTCTCTCTTTGTCGTAAATTATATTGCAACGTGTGAGGAATCCATTTGTTTTGCGGCTGTCGCGCAACACTTGAGGGATACCCTTCCTTCTGTCGTGCCGGCTTCGTCTGTGTAACCGTGTAGACGACGCAGGAAGCATGACGTGGAAGAATATGACTGGTCGGTGTCCAATGAGCGTAAGCAAGAGGATAGAGCAAAGCGGGGGGGGGCGCTGATATGTCGCGATGTCTGGAATCAAGCCTTGTTATTGACCACACCGCTTCTGACGTGCATATTCTGCGCAATCACGCTTCAGTTTGCAGCCAGCACTGCTGTCGAAACGAAGTACCAACACTTTGCTCACGCGCATGTCGAACCCTTAACAGATCCACGCAAAGAGACGGCGGTACGAGTACCTCCTGCCGGCCTGGATGCTCGACGAGACGGCGGAGGGCCCTTGGGAAGGGCCACCCCGGGGACAGGAGAACCTCATCCCCTTGCTGAGACGCCTACGAGCGCGGGGGCTCAGGCCCTTCGGACACTGCAACGGCGAACACGACGGCACGCGGCGGCGGTGTCCCCTTTGGCACAACTTCAGCGCGAGCGCGCTGCCCCACAGCCCGTCCTCCCTGCGCCGCCTTTTCCGCTTCTACGCGATGGAGGTCATCCAGTCATCACCATCATCATCGCAAGGGGGCGACGCAGGCGCGAGCGGCGCGGACTACGTCTGCCTCTCTATCAACGGCGACGCGTTTATGAGCCAGCAGGTGAGGGTGTGTCGACCTCCGTCACGAACCGAGGAAAGAACCCTGAAAGTGTGCGCCAGGGTTTCAGCAAAATATTCATGCAACCACTGAAAAGACTACAGTACCCGTTCGATATAGTTCCATGGTCTTGTTGATACAGCAACGAATCAAACAAGTCACATTTGCGGCCAGAATATAAGCAAAACGATGATGACGCATCAGCCCTTGCCGCCACCGCTATTTTGCCCGCAGGTTAGGGGCATGGTAGCCCTCGCCGTGGCCGGGGCGAGGGGCCTCATCTCAGCCGAGGGCATCGCGGCCACGATCGACCCGACGCGGCAGGAAGACCTCCTGCCGGTCCCCCTGGCCCCCGCCGCCCCGTGCTCGCTCGCCGAGGTTGGTTACTCGGGCTGGCAGATGAGGCTCGGCGTCGGAGGGCAAGGCGTCTGCATGTCGCCGGGCGCGGAGCAGCGGGGCTGCCGCCCCTTGGAGGGGTGGAGCGACGAGGCTTCGAGGTCTGAGGGCGCCAGGTTTCGGCGCCAGGTCCTCGACAGCGCGGCGAGGTGGTGGGAGGAGCGGGATGGCGGGGTTGGCTGGCTGAAGGACGTTCTCCAGCCGGGCGCCGTCAAGCTTGGGCGGGAAGTCCAGGTCTCCGACATGCGAGCAGGGGACCTGGAGGGGGATAGAAGTAATGAAGGCAGGGGGGAGGAGGACGGTTGTGGAGGGAGGAGCGGCTCGAGAGACGAGTCGCGCAGGGGCGCAGGCGCGGACGGGGCGCCGTTGTCCGCCGAGGATCTCTCGTCGCTTGAGGAGGCGCCCGTGCTCTACGCCAAGGTTTTGGGCCTGCTGAGAGAAGCCAGCGCCTCGGGGCAGTGGCCCACGAGCACGGCATCGCGAAGCTTGGTCATCTTCGGGGAGAGGGGCGACAGAGCAGACGAGATGTGCTCCGGTACTGGGCGCAGCAAGCAGACTGATTTGGCGGGCTGCGCAAAAGGCCGTGATTCCGACAAAACGGCACTAGCAGAGGAAGCACCACCGGCGATGGCGAGAACCGTTGGCGAGGAGAACGCCTCCGCGGCAACGGAACCCGACGGGCAACAAGAGCAGGAAGATCGGCAACGCGGCGGCGGCGGCGACGGCGGCGGGTCCGGGTCATTCACCCTCGGCGCCTTCCCGCCGCCCTGCCCACCCCCGCGCGGCAACCGCCTATTCGCGGAGCTTGCGAGAGCGGCGTTCGAGCTAGAGGCGGCCTTGCTTCCCGAACGACCCCCGTCAACCACTATCGCCGTCAACAGGAATGCCAGGTTCAAGCCACACGTGGACAGCGGGAGCGGGGCCGGTCAGAGCAGGAGCCTGATCGTCGGGCTAGGCGACTACGTTCGCGGGGAGCTGGTGGTGGAAGGGGAGGAGGCGGACATTCGGTACCGCCCCCTGGAGTTCAACGGGTGGACGCAAAGGCACTGGACGAGGCCGTTCTCCGGCGAGAGATACTCGCTGGTTTGGTTCACGCCGAAGGGCTGCGAGGGGATATCCGGCGACGCGAGGTTTTCGTCGGCCGCAGATGATGATGATGCCGGGGGTGGGGAAGGAAGGAGTGGTGACGAGGGAGGCGAAGTTAGCCCAAGTCGATGATGCGCTATGTTGGCTTCATCGGGCCTTTTTAGAGTTACGTTCGGAGCTCAGTGTTGTTCTCTTCCGCCTGAAGTGTATATATGGCCTCTTGGGTGTGTGTAGTGCAGAGTGGCTTCGTCCGATAACGGGCAACTTGTTGAGAACAGCCCAGTTTGTTTCGGCGTGTGCTGGGCAGGCGAACAAAAAAGCGTTTGGTGGAAGTTTTGAAGAACGAACTGTTTGATGGCGGAGGTAAATAGCTGCAACAGAGGGAAGACCGTGCTTCCCCTCGAAGCGACAATCTACCGGGGTAGCCACAAGCCGGCGGTTTGAAGAACGAAAATGACTCTTCTACATGGGTTGACGTTGGCACATCAGCACTACGCAATGCACTCGGCTCTGCGAGAAGGTTCACCAGGCGTAAGTTTCTCTCTGGTAGCACAGTGCATGTACACACACAACTGGCGTGATCTCGTCATGTATGTGCCAAAAATAGCAAAGAGAGAGGCGCAAGAGATCCCACACGGGCGATCCATGTATCATTGCTGGAAGAGCCGAAAAAAGTAAGGCCACGGCAAGACGATCGTAGCAAACATGACGCATGCATGCCGAAATTGAGTCGTATCATCACGAACAACACCTACCTACGGATTGAGCTGTTCTGAACTACGGTTACAACATCAACGGGCCCCTCGCGGACGGATGTCTGCTCCTAGAGCTCGAAAAGTGATAATAGGGCCGCCGACAAAATGTAAACAAACCTTTCCACTCCCGGAAGAAATGCAAAAGCTTAAGCTTAGCCGCACCATCACGACATCTCCTAGACTACATATTGAGACAACTACCAAATGATAACAAGTCATTACAACAGAAGCAGACAAATAGTCTAGCAACCCCAAAAACAAAACTGCTCCAGACAACATGAGTCACCCCGCCCACCTCGCCGTGGAGGACCCCAATCGAAAAATAAACACTTAGGGGGAAACACAAGCGTGACTAAGAGGTCGTTTATCTGTGAAAAATGTTTCACTCCCGCTCCGCTCTGTTCCAGGAATACATCACAGGTATACCACCGCAATCGCTGCGATAGACAAAATGCATCCTGCGGCGCCTCCGACCCCCCCCCCCCCCGCCAAAGCTAGGCACTTCAATCTCGTGTGGGAATGGCTGCTTGTCTGTATTGGTAACGGGGAAACACTGGTAAAACAACCATCCCCAGAAGGGGGCGATCCTTCACACCGGTATCCAGAGCGAGGTCTGTAACGCAATCTCCCGACCCGACGTGAACACTTAACACGACGTGGGTTGCTCCCGCATACCAACGGAGGGAGCAGACACACATGCCGCTCGATTCTCGAAAAAAGTAACACCGAAATAAACTGATAAAAAAAAATAGGCCGCTCTCTCTCGCTTCTCTCTCTATTCTCCGTTGTTCCTTCCGGGCTGTCTCTTTCTCATCCGGCAAAGCTTTCATCACCACTTTGTCCTACCACAAAAAGGTATTTCAACGTTAAATATTCTCCCAGTTTCGCATCCTAATCCGTAAAAAAATGGAACTTGATGCACGCAAACACACACACACTGCCACACTACATTGAGATCGCATTACACAAGCCCTGTTCTTAATTCAAGGTCGTGGCCGTGTATTGAACCCTTCGTCGCCGTTCCTGCCGGGGTATTTACCTGGTTGTTCCCAGACAAGCGACAACAACAACCCACGTCATCACCAACAACACCAACAACACCTAGAGGCCGGTCACCGAGTTCTCTCTTCTAAGTGCCCTTCTTCACTGGCTGGCTGGCTCGCTCACAAGCGCAGCAAAAGACGATTTACACTGCCTGTGTGTAGGTAGGCACAAAAAATACCGACTACACACTTAGAATACCTCGACGTCAACCGTAACCCCCCCAAAACCTCCGCTCACAAGGTACATACACTAAACTAGGCGAGCTTTGCGGGCGCCAAACTGGCTGTGTGCCCAAAACAAAATACATGCATTTTGGAGACAGACGCCCCCACAAGGTTTTCTTCCGGACTCCTGGGCCCAAGGATGTTTGGTTCTGACTAGCACCCAGGGGAGGCCGGGGGGGGGGGGGGTAGGAAGGGGGGAGCCAAGCGGCTGGCTGGCCAAAGACGAAAAAAAAGCTCCAGTCTTCCGTTTGTCAATGCTATGCTTCTACAGTAGTTACCAGCATACCAACACCTCTCCAGCATATGCTTCCTTTAACGCCTTGTACCCCTCATCCTCCCCACATCGGCGTTGCCCCCCTCCCTTGCTGCGAAATCCTGCTCCTTTCCCCCCCGACAGCGTACCAAAATACGTTCAACTCTTACATCTGGGACACCTTGACGCTACCCCCCCTCTCCCCGTGCAGTCGTCCCGTCCCTCAGCCGAGGAAGGAGCCCGTTTTTTACGCCCCGGCCTCCTGAACCGGCTTGCTGCCCTCCTTCCCATTTTCACCGGCGGTGGTGGAAGAGTAGTGGGTGAGCTTCCCCTGGAGCCGGCCGCCGTCTAACACCTGCAGGCTGTCGTACACCATGTCCCCTGTGACTACGGCCGCCTTGCCGATGAGCAGCGTCTTGGAAGCGATGATGGTCGCCTTCATGTTGCCTCCGATGCACCCGTCCGAGCATCGCACCTCCCCCTCCATTTGTCCGCCTGTGCGAGCAGCAACATGCAGCAAGAAGGGCAACATGCCACGGGGGACAGCAGTGAGTTGTTGGCGGAGAAAGGGGAAACACTGTTATTTAGAGGAAGGAGATGACACACCCACCCGACGGCTGGCGGCTTCGAGCGATGGATACGATGGGAGACCGCACGGTTGGGAAATGGCCTGGCTAGGCAAAACTCGTTCGGTTGGTGCGCGGCGGAGAGGCTGTTTCTTCACTCGATCCCGAGAGTGCTGCCGCCTGCCATCAAGCAAGCCGAGAGGGAGCACCCCCCCGCGGCCGCTTCAGCTGTCTCTCTCATCATGTGAGCCATTGGAAGCAAGCGCTTTCAATTCCCTCCAAAAGTATGGACGAAACAGCGTTGTTCGAGATTCATCGTTCATCGCGTGGGGTGAAGGGCGTACCGAATAGCAAATAATATGCATACAGCAGTTCATGTTCAACGTCAAAATGGCGGATACCTTGGGCATCGGGCTCTCTCCTACCACGGAAAACATAAAGCTGGGAATCCGTTGGGGCCAGGCCCGGTAGTTCGATAGACGTGTCAGGATCGAGTCCAGGAGATGCTCTCCAGAACCCGAATCAAACCATTAGATAGACTATTCAGCGGCTTGTGTGCTGGAGTACCGTAATTGCGCGTGTTATGGCACCGGGGTGCGATCGTTTTATAAATCATTCGTATCTTGGTTTTTTATCGCACCCCGGTGCGCCCCCCCCGGTGTTTGCCATCGGGATTGGGTTTTCGTCGCTTGGCAACGACGTTGTAGAACAAGCCAACTCACTTCGTGAACTTGGCAACCAGGTTACCTTTTGTTTTTCTACCTCTGGTGTTTTTTTCTTGCGGTAACCATAATGGTGGTCATGTAGATCATGTTGTGCGGGGTCGAGAACCCTCACTCCGCGCAAGGGGGATGATCGCACCACGTTTTGTTAAAATGGTCAAGCATCCTCGAGGCAGTTACACGGTGCTTATAACTGTCTCTGGAAGTTAGAGCGCCAGAAAATAAATTAAGTCATACGCAGCTGTCCTCCGTACGCAAGGAAGTGAGGACAAGATGCCGAACACCCTTAGCAGGATGCAGCTCACCCTTCATCACGCGACTCGCCGAATACCTCACGGTGCTTCGCGCTTGGTGATGTGCAAGCCTGGTCCGGTGAGAACCCGGCGTGCTCCGTCCCGGCTTTGTAGGGATGCGAGGTCAATGGTCTAACGACTACGGCATGCACGACTATGAGTTCACCCCCCTCCCGGTGCCATAACATCGATACCGGTGCGGAAATACAATTAAATAATTTCGTTCTGGATTTCCAGGGCACCCTTGGTGCGATGACACCGATGGGTGCGATACGGAAGAAATCACACTGTGGCGATTTTGGGGCTGAGTGAACGCACCCCCCGGTGCGATGACACCGATAGGTGCGATACTCAAGAAACGAACACAGGCGTTTCCTGGTGCGAGTACAATACTGCAATTGTGCGTGTTACGGTACTTGGGGTAGCATATTGCCAAAGACAACAGACGCTGTGGTTCCCTGCTGGGAAAGGTATACGGTACGGTAGTTCTGTTTTTCTTCCAACCGGTCGCAAGCCCCTCATTTGTTGGCTGGTGCTTCCATCTGTACTTGTCTGGCTCAAGGGGCATGGTACCAGTCCAGTTGAAGTAGCGTTTACCAACTCCTTCTTGTTCGGTTGGTTGGAGGTGCGGGGTGTGTTCTGTGTGCTTAGTTGAGTGAGTGATGGTGAGTGCATTCGATATACGGATTACCGTAGAAAAAAACATCAATCATTTCTACCGCACCTCGACGGTACGATTTACACACATGAAGGGAATGGCGCCCCAGCCGTTCGTTACATACAGCTTGACACGTGGCCCGGAGAGTTCCGGAACCTTGCGGAAGCACGAAAATTTACGTCCTAAGCAGGTTTAAGTAATATATCGTCGATATCGTACCGGGTGCGTTAACACCGATACCAGTGCGCGGAAATGCCATTAAACCATGCCCTTGTCGATATTTTTGCGCACCCCGGTGCCATAAGACCGATGGGTGCGAATCAACGATGGGTGCCATAACACGCACAATTACGGTAGCTCCCAGGACCACCAAGCTATCGTCTCCGGAGTACAATATTGTTCTCATATTTTTTTGTCAGTACCTCTCGTTGGCGTCGCTATGTACGATCACGGAATCTTGTTTACTTTGTCTGGGGAGCGAAGAAGAGGTCGGCAGCGTGGCGGCCAGCATGTCAATGTGACATCGTCGGCAACACGACCAGTGGCATCGTCCGGCGACTTCAATACTTCCTTTCTCGGGGGGGTCTACTTGGCGAACTCAGGGCGAGAGTGCAAGCGAGAGAGAGAGAGAGAGAGAAAGAGAGACAGAGAGCCAACGCACCGCCTCCTAAAAAACACACGCGAACGCGCATGGTTGTGCCCGCATGGAGCGGGGAAGGCGGATCGCACATGACATGGTTGCCAAGTACACTGCTGCTTGATGCAGTGATACCTACCGTAGGCGACACGAGATGACATACCCCCCGGACCGACGTTCAAAGCTCGAGTACTCCACAACGAAGAGGATGCCAACATGAAATGATATATGTTTTTAGGAATGCTCTCGACGACACGGTTCAGGGCGTGCGGTATCTTTTGTCATCTACGGTATATATGGTAAATAACCCTAACCATACACATACGTGTGGTAGAACGCCTGCGTGTCGCGTGTCGAGAGAAATCGATTTAGTTGCTGCGATTTGAGCGGAAACATAAATATTGTTTGTTGTGGCCCCACCCATGACCCCATGCTTCTATGCTTCTATGTACAGAGTGCTTGGCGCATTTTTTTTTTTCTTGGCGCTATGGATACAGCAGTGAAGATATCATTCGACGAAAAAAAAAATCAGATTACAATGAGAGCGCGGGTCGATGGCGGTGAAACGAGAGACGACACTTGCTCAAGAATCTTGATCTTGATCCCCCCGCCTAGCGGTTCCCCGCGGTGTGATCAATCTGCTATCAACTCAGCGAAGTAAGGTTCTCCCAGACAGAGAAAAGACATCCCCCCCCGACACATCCGATCCGTCATCAAGGAGATGGACGTGTTGATGTGTTGGTCTACGATTGACTGCAGAACGCGTGCCGCAGAGGGAATGCTCTCGGTCGGGAATTAATCGAAAATGTTGTTGCGCTCAAAAGCCAGCAGTTTCGCCAGCGGAGCGAAAAACAACACTCTTACAATAATGCAGAGGTAAATTAGGTCGACGGCAAAACTTCCGGCAAAAAAAAGATAATACAAACAAAATACCTTCCTGCTATTACATCATCTACTCCTCTGTCGCCCACACGTATGTAATAATACGTGTTTTGCTGATGATTTCCTCCAACAGCAGGGGGGACACATGCATCCGTTCATCCCAGAGGTGTCTGCATGAAGGCTTTTTTTCTTTTTTTCTGCCCTCGGGTGCCTGAGATTATTTTCCAGCAGGAATTCCGACTCAACTCGTGCCGCGTTTCTTACAAAGGCTTGCTATTATTTACAGAAGGGAGCTTTCTCTGTCATGATTCGGAGGAAAACTACTGTACAGCCAGCAGTAGCTTCTGGTCGGTCTCATTCGCAGAAAAGTACGGTCGAGCGCTTGCAATGAATGGCAGTAGCGCAAGAGCGTGTCTTGCGCTGGTGGCACAGAGTAGTGGTCGGAACAAGGCGGAACTCGATGCCGGCGGCAACATGAGACCAAACACCGCGCCACACCCACCTCCACAAAACATAATGAAATAGCGAACCGCAGTCAGTACCGCAAACCGAGGGCATCTCTAGGCAAGCGCACCGCCGCCGAACAAGCCGCTTGGGCGTGTAAGTACTCGGTGAGGAGCAAATCGGCGAAGCTCATCGTCACATTGTAACCCGAAAAAGGGAGCGCATGTTTACGTGTCGGAACATGGTGTGGCTATTTTCCACCTGCTGCCGTGGGTCCACACAACACACACCTACCTTCCGAGAGCACGAACGTCCCGGTCTTGATGTTGCCCTGGAAGTTGCCCTCAACGACGACCTTGTCGCAAGAGGTCACGTTGGCGGTAAGGACGACCCCTTTGCCGACCACCAGCACTCGCTCCTCGTGCTTCGCGGCCAACACGTCTTCCTTGTCCGGCATCTTCTCCTCCTGCGGCGTGGAGGCGGCGATGACAGGCTCGGCCTCTGCTGCTGGCTCCTCCTCCTCCAACTCTGCTGGCTCCGGGAGCGTTCCGAGCCGGTTTGGCGTGCCTGCTCGCTCCGACCCGCTCTGAATCTCGGGAGTAACGGACTCGGGAGTGATGCCACCTAGGCTGCGGGTGTCCTTTGTCGAGCTGTAAGGAGGGGGGGACGGGCGACGGAGAGGTTGTAGAGGCAGCGAGGCAGCGAGCCAGCATGTCGATCGAGTGTACGCATATTTTGTCAATAACCCCTTGCTGAAAACGGTTCTTGCCGTTCAACTTGCAAACAACGCCGCCGCCAACCATTACCTGTGCCGAGAAGATGATTTCCTCGAAAAGGACCTGCGCTTGCTCTGCAACATGTTTGCGGTGTATTCTGTGTCCGTCTGCAGTGCTTCGCGAGGGAGGGAGCGGCGTGTGGATTGTCGACCTTTTGGGCGGGTTTTGATATTATTTTATTTTGGTGCAAGCAGATTCCGCCGCAACCGGCCCCCTCCCCCTGCTCCCCTGCTCACTGCTCACCCATGCCCACCGGACCAAACAACAATCGAGGGCGTTCGTGGCCACACAACACGGACACACGCACATACGGGCCTCGGCACGCGTCATACCTTGTCCGCCGTTGAGGTGGTCTTCGAGTGCAGCAAATGGAAACCGGTTTCTTGGCTGAGGGCTGAGGTTTGTGTGTGCGCGAAAACGTACGTGTGCTACCCTCTCTCAGCCGTTTCTGAATCTATTGCGTATCTATCGAGATGCTTTGTTTGTTTTGTTTTTGTTTTTGTTTGTTTTTCTTCACATTAAACTCGTGTCAGTTGCCAATCCCAAAATCTAGCAAAGACTCGGCCCGTGGTCACAAAAATGCTAAAGCCGTCAGAAGATCTAAAGAACACGCACACTATTAGCAAGAAAAGGGTACACAAGCCCGAGGAGGTACACCTACAATCCCTGCAGCACGTTTGCGTGCTCACAACTGAACTACACGCCCACACACTACAATTCGACTACAGCAGGCGGCATCACCCCCCTTGTCCCGCACTTCACCAAAATGGATGTTGGTCGACTACAGCGTACTGCTGTCTGAAGTGCTGTCTGTACAAAATAACACCATGGTGTATGGTGCACAACAAGCTCGGGGCATTGCATGCAGCTGCTGTCTGAAGTGCTGTCAGAATGGTCCCGTGGACATACAATCAATGAAGAAGAACAACCAACCAAAGCCATCATTGCAATTGACAATCGCCCGAATCTATCCAGTTCATCTGTGTTAGACACAGCAGTGTAAACATCGGCACTGACTAGGAATCGTTCCACATTGAAGGGGTCTTCCACGATGCAGGTACACAATTAAGGCACCCGGGTTATCCGCGCCATCTCTGCCGTGTCTCTCTACAAAACCAGTGACGTCATTACACACACCTAACACCTATATTCAGGAAAAAAAACGGAAAATAATTGACAACACAAGAGATGTTTGTCCGTGCGACACGGTTCGATGCCGTCCGCATGCTCCGGTTCCGCTGCTGCTCCGGTGCCGCTGCTCCGGTGCCGCTTCTCCGGTGTCGCTGTGGCCAGTCCTATCACGACCAAATTCGACCCGCTCCGCTTCGTACACGCTCTCGTTGCTGTCCTTCCCAGTCGGTTCCTCGCTTTCTCCCTCGTTGCACTTAGGGTTCTTGGTCTGAAAATTCTCGCGCCGAAGGGTCAACCAGCCCAGTCAGCTCGTCACCACCTGTCCCCTCCTCATTTGATGGCAAAACCAGGTTACTGAGACAGTACAGCTCCCTCTAGCAAGCATAGGGCCGTGTACATAGTGTCCGTCCACCTTTCTGATGGCGTCTGCCTCCGCGCACAAAGATGAGATGGGCATTGCTGCCTGCACCGTCGAGGCCCGCGCATCTGCACCTTTGTACCTGACGCACCAGTGCCGACCCAACTCCACCACTACGCACGCCTTGCGGCGGGTGCGCCGTAGCAAGAAGGTATCGGTCCCTTGAGGGTGAGTCTAGCCCTGCTCGCTAGAAAGACCCCCCCCCTCGCTTTGGGTCATGCCTAAGCAAAACCTTGCCGAGGCAGCGAGGGGAAGAAGGGAGACATACTTGATGAGCGGCGGGACCTCAATAACTCGGTCGTGGTCCTCACCTCTCTCAAAGATGTAGATGACATGTTTACATACGCAGAGACAAATACAACAGCAGTCCAACGCCTTTCCCTTTCCTTTGCTATTTGTCTGGGCACAAGGGAAGCAAACTCCTCTCCCTTCCTACATAGGTAGCGTATACGGCGTACGGCAGCTACGTAAGATGTGAGGATCAGTAACTCCTGGCTGTGACTTCAAGACAGCAGATGAGCAAGATTTATTATCTGCCGAGGAAACTTTCAAGTTCCCTCTTATCTTGCCCTTGACCCGGGTCAACCCATCACACCTCTGATGAAAAACCTTAGCTCTCAGTCACGCCTATCAACAGTGTGTACGTGGGTGCTGTACATATGCACATAGGACACCATGTGCAAAAAAAGGTTGTGTTGTTGTAAATGCAAATGCACTTGAGGTCCATCGTTACGCACCAACCATCCTCCATCATCATATGGATGACAACACGAGACACCTGACGCGAATCTCTTGGAGGACTTGTCTGAGGCAAGCTGCGTTGCCCATTGTAAACGTGCCTTGGGTTCATCGACTTGAAAATGGAGGAAGAACGTCCGGACGGATGGTCAACATGCGTCGCCGTCGTCCGTTTGACAACATGTTTTTGTAGTTGGGAATAGGGCGCCGTATCCTATGATCACTGAAAGTGGATCTAATCTCGGACCCCACGAAGCAGCTCGCGAAAAATTTATGGTGCAAACATTAACATCTGCCATTAGAAGCACAAACAATGACGGGCAAGGCACAAACGACGTACAGAGCACATTGTACGTGGAACACAACGCAGCTATGATGTACCGACAACAAAACACCTCACTCACTCAAAACCGGAGAGAGCAACGGATACCTAGTGCTCGACTGCATCATCAAGCAAGCGTAACGAATGGCTCGGGAGCATCCCCCACAACTAATGGCTCGGGAGCATCCCCCACAACTAATGGCACACTCGCACAGCCTGTGGGCCTTTATTCTTGCTCAAGAAGACAAGCAAGTTCATGTGCCTCCCCCTCCCTGCAATAACAATCTGTTGTACGCACACCGAAACACGAAGCAGAGCCCTTTGCCTCCACTCCTGCCCAACCTGTACGCGACCTCAGGACGACACAAACATCGCAACACTGCCAGAGTTGAACATGTTAGACGACCACTAACCCAAGCCCTCCTGTTCATCGTCATCGTCCAACGGCACGACTTCAAATACTCTTGGACACATGATGACACCACACGAGTCTCCGAATCGTCGCATACGACACTACCCATCTACCTATCCCTGTCGACCTCCAACTTGTAGACTCCCAAAACGACCATGCGCAGGCTTCCAATGAAGCGAGACAAGACAAAACAGAGCCTCGCTCCCTTCCCTGCTCTCCCCGCAGGGAGCTCTGCTGGGTCTGCATGCATGCCCGTTTCACATACTCAGGCCTTCGCCGAAGTCCATCTCTAGCCCGGAACCCTTCATTTGCTCCCGGTAGAGGCGATCAAACGCCTCCGACTCTCGCACTTTGAACACGTCGCGCCAGCCCCCGGCTCCCCCCTTTCGCAGGTGGTTGACTTCCTTCTGCGTGTTGGCCTTGGCGCTGCTCTTCATCGCGGAGATCGTGGACGCGGCAACCGTCTGTTGCGGGTGGCGGGGGTGGAAAAGAACAACAAAAAAAGCCAGAAAAAGGGCCACAAGGTAGGAAAGCAACACGGTGGGAGTGGGGACTGGAGGGCGGCAAGAGAAGCAAGGGCGCTGGTCAAGCGAAAGATTAGACCTGAAACAACTACGAGGCAAAAAAAACAAGCATTTCTGTTGGACAACACAAACGAAGAGGACACGAAAAAACGAAAATCGACGACGGGTGGAAGTGAAAAGAAGGATGGTTTGGAGTAATGGGATGCTTATGTGTCACGAGCTGAACAACGGCAGTGTAGGATGAAATCGGAGGGAACCAAAGAGGACAAAATCGGATGAACGCGAAGAGCAAGCAACGTTCGGAGAGAAACAACAAACCGTGACAAGAGAAAGACAGGAACGGGCCGGTCTGAACGATGCGATAGAAGATGCGAAATTCTGGGCTGGAATTTTCGACCAGGGATTTTCCCCAAAATCCAGAAAGGAAACAGGAGTAGACGCCCGTGGTTCGGATACGGAGGGAGAGAGAGGCTGCCCGGCATGCCTCACGTGGCAAGGCGGGCGATACACAACTCACTACACTTTGGAGTTTGAGGTGCGCTTGGAGAAAGGGGTAACTCTGAAAAAAACTTCGAGAAATTACAAAACAGAGGAGGAAACGATGCGATTGCAAGGAGGGTACTCGTCTGCAACAACACCAGTAAGAAAAAAGCTGATTTCATGGGGCCATCCGGAACTGCCGGCCCATGAAGCACAAAAAGAGACGCGCAGAAGGCGCCCCAACGTTAGCCATGCCGCCGTGTTGGTGGTACTCAACGGCAGTGCTCTCTTTATGTCTGTCTTGGAAGGGACGGGTAGTCTGTGGCCAAAAACATTCTTGAGGAAGGGATGGGTGGTCGGTGGTCAATACATACTTGAGAGCAAAACGACCGCCCCCTTCCTACCCCTCCCTTGCACACCTTTTCGATGATTTCCGGGGTCGTTTCGATGCCCACGAAGTCGGCGATCTTCTTGACGTAGGTCGGCGGGTCGGCAAGGATGTCCTCGTAACGGAGGAAGATAACGTGCTCCGGGTCGGCCTTGGATGCCTCGTACCACTCCAGCACGTGGTCGAACCACGATCCGTTCTCGCATCTTTTCGGCCGGGTCAGTCAGTCGGGTGGGAAGGGAGTCGTTGGTCGGACGGATGGTTGGGTTTGTTGGGAAAAGGCGTGTGCCGCGAAAGGCAAGAAAACTCACGCTTGAGCTGGCGGTAGAGAACTCTACAAGCAGTCCCCTTCCTGAATGTACCGTGGAGTGCGTCTCGCACGAAGCTCGCCTCTTCGTAACCAAGTCTACGCGGAAGGTGCTGTCCCCCGCGTTGAAACACCTCGTTCTTGACGAGCACGGTTGACAGGCTGGGTCAACATGGCTGCGAAAGCGTTAACTCCCCCGCTGGTGAAGAGGACGCCACTTATTGCCGAGTGCCTCCTGCGAGCCTCAACTGCAACACTTCATTCACAAAAACATGTTTGTTTGGCATGAATCCCGCCGCCGCCGCCGCTGCTGCTGCTGCTGCTGCTGCTGCTGCTTAGCGGGCGTGGCTTCACGGTACTCGTCTGCTGGCGATCTCACCTGCCCTCCGCGAAGAAGGTGAGCATGTCGCTCAAATCCCCCGTGTACTGGAACATGGGCTTGTTGGTGGCGTGGTGCTTAAGGGAGACGCAAACGTCCTTAGGGTTGCGACAAACGTAGATCACCTTAGGCGGCATGATAGATACAACCAGGGCGAAGAAAGGGGGGACACAGGGGAGTCGAGGCGTTGAAACCACACAAAGGTAAGAAAACATGGAAGCAAAAAGGAGACAAGAATAGACCTTCGGGTGCCTTTTACGACGCTTTATCTATCTTGTTTGACATGACAGTCGGCTACTGCGCTGAATATCCAAAAGTCGTATGCAACAGCAGCAGCGCGGCAGCAGCAGCTGTGCGTCAGCCGCAAACACAGCCAGACTTCGCCAACGACGCACAATTGTTCGTGAACTTCATAAATCGAACATCTCGCCAAGAACTAGCTTTATTCCACTCTGCATTGCACAACAAACCTCTGTTGGGGAAAATAGTGCCGACTAAAATTGACTAAAATTCTTCAAGGGCTTCGCTTCTTGGTCGCTGCTCGAGCTACATGTCGGCTTGCAACCCTTGCCCCAAATCGAGTGACTCAAGTGAGATACTCGAGTAGTAACACGTACGAAAAGCTATGCACCCAAACTCATACAGCGTGTTTAGCCGTCTGACGGTCGAAACTGTACCAGCCCACAATTCGCGGCACCGGCCAGGAATACAAAACCAAACGCCCTCATATTCGATGCACACTCAGTTGGTCTGGTGGTGCAGGTTGGTACAATTACCTACCTTCACGCCTGGCGCCTTCCCGCAGGGCAAATCCTTGAGGTTAGCGTGCGTCTTAAAGAAGCGCTTGTCGGAGTTGGCCACGATCTTGTCCAAGGTCCAGTTCGTCGCCTGCAGGTTGGGGGTGCATGTGCCAAGATCAACGGGGGCCAAAGGTTATCGAGATAAGCACACGGCTGGGCGTACTGTACTGCCGGAATAGTTGCTGCGTTCGTCGGCAAGTGGGGAGGAAGGGAGAGGAGGAGGGGGGGGAACGAGGTGCTCCAGCGACGCCACGCAGAGGGCTGTGCTTCGTCGTGCGGTCTACAAACACGCCCACTTTCGCCACGCGAGGAGACCAAAGACGATGACGACAACAAGAGCATCAGCACCTACGAGGGCACGCGTGCTTCGTCGTGCGATACGGGCCGTGGCGCCGCATCAATGCCACCACGTGCTTTGCGGGAATGTACATGGTTCATGCAAAGCATAGTAGCCGGTCACCTCTTTTTCCCCAAGCATCCCTCCGAAATGTGCCGCCTCTAGCCAAGGCACCGCCTCTGCGTACGTGTCATCCCCGTCCTCGCCCTTGTTCCGCAGCTGCTTGCAACGATGGTGACAGCAAGTCGTGATGGGTGGACAGTTGTTGGGGCAGTACGTCAGTGCGAGAAACGGGCACGATAGATCCGATCCACGCCAGTGGGGAGGACACGGAGCGTGTAAGTTCTACAGAGCTTGATGAAGTGGTCGTGGTGGTTTCACCACTTGCAAGGCAAACACAGCAAGAGAACTCGGTGATAGCAAGAAGACCAGCAAGTGTTCATTTACCGCGACATACACGTGTGCGCCAGCGGGTGCACGACATAAACACGCGCTCAAGGACCCAGGAACCGAAACCAATCCATGACGAATCTGCCTTGTCCACCAAATCCAATAACGAAAAATTCGAGTTGCGAAGAGAACTGCAGCTACCGTGCGCCAAGACAAACACCAGCTGAACGTACAGCAGCTGACGGTGTCGCTCACCAAGTTGATGATCTGCTGAGTCCATGTGGTGCCGGACTTGACGTACGTGCACACGAACACGTCGCTGTCCCGCGTCTCGAAGGTGTCTATCAAATTGTTCAGGCTCTCTTCCTGTAAAATAGCCCGCGCAGTACATTGTAAAGGCCAGTAAGAATACGGGAAGGTAGATAGGGGGGGTTGGGGGGGGGGGGAAGGGGGGGTTACCCATTTCCTAATGCTAGATCCCCCTTGCGCCTACTGCTGTTGCTGCGCGGGGTGATTAGGATTCGCGAAAAGGGTTCGGTAAAGGGTTCGGTAGGTTTCGAATCCATGGTTAGCGAACGCGTACACGGCATTTAGGGAACGTACATGATACTAGACACCAGTCAGTGAGAATCAGAAGGTTTCGGGGATCGGCTGGTGAGAGCACAGCCGAGAGGCAAGAGAAAAGAGAGAGACCGGAAACATTTAGGTCTTTAAAGCAGACGGCAGAACCGCCGAGCAAGCGTATAGTCTTGTTCAGGACTTGCTCGATTTTTTCACCTACACAGTATCACCCCTGTCGTTGAAGGAGGAGGGGACAGTAGTACATAGCCTTCTCAGGGTTTGTCGATCAAGCAAACATGATGGATGAGGCAATCAATCGGGGAAGTTGGGTTAGGGTTAGGGTTAGGGAATACGGTCTGCGTACCCCCTCCCCGTTCTATTTCCTCATAAACTTCTCTCGAAGGCGGTACGGGGGGGACCAAAATGGCCACGTCTGTCACAACTCTACGAACCCAACCTACTACATCACGTGTTTCACCACAAATCCTAAAACCTTGGAGGAGACCGTTTCCCACATTCTCCTCGGAGAGATCGTCTCTCGGAGCGATGTCGATGTCGCCAACGCTCCGGGCCACGTGGAAGTGTGCATCGTTTCGAGGAACCTTAAGACGTCTTCCACGAAGCTTCCTCGGATCACGTTGACCGTGACTTTTGTCCGAGAGGGATGCCCTCTTCACCTCTGTCCCCATCTCATCTAGAGATTCTGCCTCTTTACCGAGGCACCACAGTCTGTCCGGTGGTCGTCCGAAAAATTATATGTACCCACAGGGACGCATATAAGCCATGTACCCACACACCCTTTTTACCGACGGAAATCCTGTGTGAGGAACGAGCGTCACGAACATGTATGCGTTTTCTTGTTTCTTCCACGTTGTCGTTTTACTACAGGGAGGCGCAGTTTTCTGTCCCTCCAAGCAGCAACTTACATGAAACCGGCTAAAATAAATCCCTAACGCTAACCCCAACCCTAACCCCAAAGCGACCCAATAGGTGCTAGGTTGACGTTGGGTGACTCAGTTCTAGGTTGTTGTGCCGGCATTGGGGCTAGGTTGGCATTGGTGCCGGCATTGGTGCTAGGTGTTGACCTGTGTAGGTGCTAGGTTGTGTGGGCCTAGGTCGCTTTTGGTTGGGTGGTTCTGTCGGCAAGAAAAGGTGTGGGTGCATGGCTTATGTGCGTCCCCATGGGTGCATCGAATATTTTTCGGTGACCGTACACACCGCCCCATATCTGTGGCCGTTGCCTGAGTGGAACGCCTGTGAATACAGCGTTGGAGATTCGCATCTCCCTGCGGTGTTCTTGAGTTTAAACCCTTACTGGTGTCAGCCGGCAGTGCTTGCCTGCATCTGAGTTCGAGACACCTCAGTATGTCTGCTCAAGACGAGAATACCGCGGCCGAGGGAGGTCGCGCTGGTGACAACCCTCCGGGCCACCGGTCCGTTAATCACCCCGACGGGGCCCTCATCTCCAGCAATGGCGCCGCAGGCGACAACCCCGCAGGAGACAGCAACGCCGGAGATTGAGTCCGTCGGGGCGATTAACGGACCGTCGGCCCGAATTTCACTGCTGGCTCTATTTGTACAGAATCTTGGGTGTTCGCAACACAGCAGCAGTGCTACGTAGGGCTCTAGCGCGAGAAGATTATGCTCGCGTACACACCGTACATGTACACATCGGTGCATACACCAGCTAGCTTCTTGAAGGAAAGCCCGGCTTTGTTTGCCTGAGGGAATATTGGGCCTGTTGCTTAAGGACGAACCAGGCCCGGCAGGCCCAAGTTGGATTCATGGTCAACGCACTGCCGGCGTGTCACAGGTGTGCCGGCGAAAGCTCTCTGGTGGTGAAGAGCGTGACACAACGTGTGATGGGCGCGACATGTTTTTTGTGACTGCTTAAACGTCTCCAAAACAACAAAAACACAACGACTACTTAGCCCTACCTGCCGCTGCTACGCTCAAAGACGCGTAGCAAATATGATGCACCGCTGTAGCAAGGTTCCGCCGATACACGGGCTGCTGAACGCGATCTACATACAGTAACCGCTGTATAAATAGAGAGAACCAGTGCTACCGTGGATCATCAGTCTCTCCGGACAAAGTGCACGGCAAAAACACACCTTTCTCTCTTTCTCTTTTTGCACACGCGCGAATCCATCACACGACATATCTCTTTCGTCATCGGTGTCAGGCACACACTCACGTCGTGGGCGTCGTTCTGCGGCACACCCCGGCAGACGTTGAGGACGTACTTGACCTCCTCCTTTTCCTTGCGCAGCTCCCACGTCGGCAAGACGACCTTTGCCCGCCCCGCCAACTCTCTGAACGGAGTGGAAGTAGACATGTCTGGTTTCGTGCTCAGCCTTTAGGCACTGCCGTGGATGAACTAAATGGAGAGACGGGGTGCGGGGTGCGGCCAGCAACGGTACAAGCGGTGTGTACTCCAGCTGGAAGCAAGCTGAATTACGTGCAGCGCGTGACCCCAAATCGTGACGCTGGGATGTGGTTCGGGATTTGGTTCAGTCTCGTTTGCTCGTATCTTATCGGGACAACCAGCGGAGCAAACAGATGAGATTGCAGAGAGGGGGCGTCGATTTCTGTACAACTCAATCGAATTCCTGTTTCCCAACTACGATCTGTGGCGAACAACGGGACCCCGCCGCTCTCTCTCTCTCTCTCTCTCTCTCTCTCTCTCTCTCTCTCTCTCTCTCTCTCTCTCCCTCTCTCTCTCTCTCTGTCGTACTTATCGTTCTTGTCTTTCCTAAAAAGACACTCGCCTCACTTGGCTCGGAATGGTGAGGTTCCGAGCGGTGGAAAGTAGCTAAAAGCGGTCAGAGCGAGAGAGAGAGAGAGATACGTATGGACTAAGAACGAGAGCCCTCTACATGTTTCATCCTTATTTCCAACCTCTTTCCTTATCTTCCTTGCGCGGGAAAGGTGTCGTGGTGAGGCCTACCCCTTGTGCGAATGTCTGCCGGTGGTGGCACTCCTCGTGAGGATGTTCGAGACATTTTCAGGTTTCTTCATAAAAAGCAAACGCAATAACTTTCTGAACATGATGATCAAAGTGCGGGCAAAGGCATTCTCGCACGATTGTCCAATCTCTTGGAGCGGGTTCCGTTGCTTGGATCGGGTTTATCGTGTGTGTGCCAGCAGCTGCCTGTTTGTGTACACAGCAAGTTTTCTATCGAACCGCCCGCCGGCGTTTGAGCCCTCGGTCAATAGTCCAAATCTTGTACATCGCACCTTTTTTACTGGTATGTCCAATTTGTGCCGCCTCGGAAAATGCCACCAACCGCACCAGGGCCATCCGAAGAGGAAACCTGGCCGAGGTGAAGCGATTCCTCGACGAAGGTGGGAACGTGGAAACAGTCGGGGGGCGGTTTCACTCCACTCTACTGACTGAGGCCTGCCGCTTCCGCGCCACCAAGGTGATCGACTTGCTTCTCGAGCGGGGCGCCGCCGCCAACGTCTCCGGCGGAGGCTTTTGGACGCCGCTCCACTACGCCTGCAACGGGCCTTGCCGCGGTACCGCCGCAGCTGCTGCGGCGGCTAAGTTAGTTACGACGCTGGTCGCAAACCACGGGGAGGTCGACGCCACGGATTTTTACGGGCGGACTCCGTTGCATCTCGCCTGCTCGAAAGGTTCCGCCGCCGTCGCGCTCGCTCTGTTGGAGGCAGGTAGGCGTAGTAGGTTGTAATCGGTTCCTGTACGGTATGGAAGTAAAAGTACTGCAGTGTGTGGCATCAATTATGATCGATTGACATGAAGTGGCGCTGTTTTTCAGCCAACCCTTCAAGAAATTTCCCTTCCAGCTGGCGACGGATCAATAGCTAGCAAGCTGGACCCCCGTTACAACGTGACGTCAACAACAGGCGCAGCCACAAAGAAAGCAAGCACCAAAACCTGAGCACTCTTCACCACAAGGTAGCCACAGCCACATGAATGATGTAAGCAAATTCGTCGGCGCCAATATCACGACGACGTTTATTTATGGCAGGCGCCGAGCCGAACGTGGGGGATGACGATGGCCGAACACCCGTTCATCACGCAGCCTCGAACGGCCGGCGGGACGTGATCACCGTTTTGCTAGGCTTCGGCGGCGACGTGTCGGTGGTAGATCGAGAGTTGGACACCCCCCTTCATCGAGCTACGCGGGAGAGACAGAGCCTCGCGATGAGTCTGCTGGAGAGCGCCGGGGCTGATCCGGGGGCGAAAAATTGCTGGGGGGAACTTGCGGGCACGCTTGCACCAGACTACAAGATGAACCCGGTGGTTCACGATGGTAATACTCAGTGTTTATTTTTCAATTTTTTCTCCATATCTTGATACAATAATTACAACCAAACACATACCGAGCGCTTGAACCCTCCATGCTATCCGTGTCTCCTTTGTAACATTGACACCGGTTTCATCGAACAGAGGAGCATCAAGACGCAGACACGGGGCCGTGTATAGCTTGCTCAGCCACGAAGGGTCGTCACTACTACTTCTGCAGGAGCGAAATCTTGCAGGAATTGCCGGATAGCATGGTACTCGGCCCGGACGGAAAGCCTAGAGTCGAGGCAGTATGAGGGTTCTGAAACAAAATATAGAATGGATGGACGACAGTCGCGGGCCTTGAACTACCTGCGGCTCTCGTTGTTTCGTACGTAAGTTAGTGTTGGAACCTCACTTACTTGCCATTCGCAGTTTGCCGGTTATGCAACATTTATATATGACCTACATAGATAGCAAGATTTCCTGCAATACGGCCAATGGGGCTGTAGTTAAAGCACTAATTTCCCGCAACATGACCGACGTGTGCCCGACCAGCAAACCGTTCCTGTTTGGAACCACCATCACCACTTGATTTTTCGATCTGTTCTACGCGACATTACTGACTCTGCCGGGCAGCGGGTCTAAGAGTTCGGCAGTACTGTGCGCCCGCACCTGTTTGTGTGTTCAAAAGCTGGTCACTTGCACCTCGTTCTTGTCGGGATATTCTGCTGTGTCCGGGGTTGAGTAGCACGAAATTGTGTCCAACTTGCCAGTGCAGCACATTCTTACGGATACATGTCGTCCGCATGCCATGGTCATGATCGCTTGTAGTATGTATTTCGGCGTATAACCTACAGTACTCACGTACATGAGATCAGATGGCTAGGTCGGCAAACCACACGGCGACTATACACGGGTGTTTTTTCCCAACGGTCTTCTTTGTACTGGAAGCGATTCAGGTGTGCCCACACCAGATCTGAGTGTACACGTGTTCGCGCTGAATGTGACTTCAGGGGAGAAAGCCGAAATACAGCGTGAAGCAGGATGCAGCTGGCCTAGAATCCATCAGTACACCGTCGCGACCAACAGCAAAGAACAGAACAACCTCTACATCAGGCACCGAGGTGGTTTCTTTGCGCCCCCCGCCCAAACGATAGACGCTCGTGCTCCATGCCCCGCCCAACGCAAGAATGAGGCGTTTGGGTTTCAGACAAAGGCTGGTGAGGGTCCACCTTACGATAGATCGGCGGATCGACTCCAAATATTCGCGCATCTTTACTCTCCTCCGTATGTGGTCGTAAGGAGTAATGTCAGACTGTGTGTTGTCTGTGGACCTCCACACAGAAACTCTTGTCAAGTCTGTACCTGAGTAAACCAAACCGGGCGAGTAGAAAATGCAACGCACGTCAAAAAATACCATACAGACAAGGGCCCTCAGTAAGGTGAATAGTGCCGACGCCCGGTATAGTGCCGGTGTTTTGGGCGGGCACAGACTGAATCACCAAGTCATTCAGTTCTGTGAACAGTGCCGGTCGGGTCCCTCTGAATAGTGCCGGTATATGTTGGTTTGGCCCGTACCGGCACTACTGAGCCCCCCCTCACTGTACCTCGAGGTGGGCAGAAAGCGTTGGCGCGCACCAGGACTGCCGTGCGGGCTCAGCTGATTTCTCATGACAGCATCCTTGCGGCGTTGCCGCTTTCGCTCCCCAACAAATTGACCAAAGCATCAACCACGAGTTTTCCGATTTCTCCCTCTCGCTCTCTCTCTCTCTCGAGGCCGAAGGTTTCGCCTACCCTGACTCGCGTGTTTTGCGGTAACTTCATAACTTCCGACTCTCTAGACTGGCACTGCGCGCCCCAGCCTTTCGTGATCATCGCACACACACGTACCTCATACAGCGGCCTCGCCCAAATAGGAGCCCAACTGGATGCTTGCCTCCCCGACTACGACTTACAGGACACAACCGGGACACAACCAGGCGGACACGTGCGCGACAGGTGCACACTTCGCTCACGAACACAAATACTGCGTAAAACCCATCTCTCAACTGTACCCCAAGCACACACACTGCGTCCCACCGTCGCTGTTCCAATCGCTCCGTTCGTTCTCACTCGACTCCCCCTTACCCTGGTATACGCCTCCCCGTCCTAAGCCCCCAAAATTCTGCACGACATAGGAATGCTGGACGCACGCTGTACTATTAATACTACTACTTTTGCTCAAGCAACTAAAAAGCTGACGCCCCCATCAACTCTTTCTGCTCCTGCATGAATATTTCCGTGTACTGGTGTATGATGGTGACGGCCATGATGATGCCCGTCCCCGACCCCACAGCCCCGAAGAGGTCGGCCGCGACCGTTAGCGCCCCGATGCACATGCCCCCAAACGCAGCCGCCGGGGGGATGTAACGGTCCAGCACGTGGTGCAACGCCGTGTCCCGGTGCCCCTTCATGACCATCTGCTGCTCCCGCAACTGCCTCGCCACGTCCTGAATTTGGGGATGGAAAAACAGGAGAAGGGAAGGGCCGGAACGGGAGGCAGGGCTTAAGTTTCGTCGGATGCAATATTGCCTACATCGTCAGCAAGAGACGAAACACACCAATTTTTTCCGAACAAAAACAGAAGCGACACGTTTGACCCAGGCGCAAAAACAAGCGACGTGCTTACATACGTGATGAGCTTGTTTTCGGGCAGAGTGGGGTGGAGGGCAAGGGGTGGAAGGAACACAACGCGCCAACCTTCGGCATCACAACAGAGGGGTTCCATGGACGCATTCGTTTTCAGTTTCGTCCGCCAGAACCCAGCACATGTTGGTCTCTGACAGGATAACGTACAACAGCTGAACGGTGAGAGTGACTGCGAACATCTTGCCATCCTCACCTCCCCTCTGGGACGCGGCAAGTACATGTCGGAAACGGCTCTCAAAAATATGCTCCACCTAGGTTAATTCAGTGCCTGAAGATTTGAAACTATAAACAAAAACATGACGGTCTCCTGCGCCCGCCCCTCCCATCCCCGACCATCCACATGAACCCCTCCTGTTTCCTTGACAGATCCATCCGCGAAGAAGACGTACCAGAGACGCAGACCCAGACACCTCCATCCAGGCCTTCGAAAAAATCGCGCACGACATGAGGACGAAAGTCAGGTAGAAGATGGAGTGGAAGGGGTCCGTGAAGACGTTGGACAGGGTGGCCGGGGGCGTGATGTAGTAGGCGATGCCGCCCACGGGAACGCTCTTCCCCGGGTACCCGTCCATCTCCTCCCACTGGCCCAGCAGTCGAATCTGTGTAAGCGTTGTGACGTTCGCAAAAAAGGGGCGCCAGTATAGCCGAAGAGAAGCCGATTTAACCTTGTGCTTCCTTACCACAAAGTGAAGATCATCGCCAAGACACACACCACGTAGGCACACAAGCAACCCGTGTGTAAGGAGGGACGAGTAATTGCAGGACTGCGTGATGCGCTCGTTGCCTTTGTCGGGTATGAGGCCAACGAAACCATAATTATTTCTCTCTCTCTCTGGTCAACGAAGCTAATTTCTCTCTCTCTCCCTCTCTCTGTCCGTCTGTCTCTCGCCAAAAGCAGGCGGGCAGGCCCGGGGAGCATGCACACACAAACACCAAAATGGGTATCGTCCGTGTCAAAACCATCCCCGCATGCCCGTTAATCGTGGGGACCAATTTCACAAACCTTTACCATGAGACAACAGCAAGCAAATAAGAGTACAACGGTAAAACGTACCAATATGCTGCTGGAGGAGCGGTCGTTGACCAACTGGCTGATCATGTAGAGGTTCGCCACCAGCGCAGACTGCAGGATGAGCGGCATGTTGGACGTGTAGAACAGCTTAATGGGGAACCTCCCTTCCTGGCCCCTGTACTTCTGGGACTTGACCTATTCCCCCCCCCCGGCAAAGAACACGAAAGCAGAGGAAACCAAGCAAGCGGTGATCAGATTACGGTTGCTCTGAATCATTGGCGAGCGGCAAGGAACACGGTTGAGAGTGCGCCATATCGTTGAGCGTGTGGTGTGGTGGAGTGGATCATCCCAGCGGTGCCCAGCTGCGGTGGACAACCTCTTGCGTTCGTATCGCATGATCTCACCGCCCGAACCAGACTCGAGGGGGGGTCGAATACCCCCACAAACTGTCTATGTTTACTTCTCAGCCCTAAATCGCTGCCAACAAATAATACCCATTTTTTCAGGACTGCTGCGTGCATCCCGCGCTTCTCCTCTTGAAATCGAACTGACCAGTCAGAGAGAGAGAGAGCGTCACATCACGTGTCCTCTTGGAAGGCCCAACAGTACCTACGAGAATCGAGGAATCTTCGCGACAGTCCCCGGAAGGCGGCCGCAACTCCCACAACCTGCACGCCTCATGATCATTTTATTCCGCAAGCTAGAAGTTATGAGGCAAGCTACATCCTTCCACCCACCCACCCCACCCCCCGCAACAGGTCCCAATCTGAGAACAAAACGACACCCTATGAAAAGGAAAGGCGAAACAAAGCAAGACAGAGAGACCGTGGACGGGATGACAACCTAACTACCTTACGCTGCTCTCACCACAGAGACACAATTCCGCTGACTAAAGAAAAACCTTTCTAGAAGTACGATCTTTCGAACCCGCTGAGACTGACGTGTTTTGTTCTCGTTCGTTGGCGACCCACCAGCACGGTCCATGTCAGCCAAAAGGCACGCACTCTCTCTCTATCAAACGGAAAATATCACACCACCAAGTGTCTGTCACACCCACCGGCAGTTCTATCCGCCACTTTTGGAAGTAAATAACCGCCATCGCCACAGCCGCAGTGGCCGCCAGGTTCACAAGGTTCGGCAGCCCGGTCCTGAAGAACACATCCTTGAGTGCCCTCAACTGTTGGGGGGGGCGGGAGGAGGAACAGGAACAGCAAGGGGAGGGATGATTCGTTGAGGGGAGGGGGCGGGGGGGAACGGCAGGATCACCCGAAGGCAGGGAGAGAGGAAAGCCTGAATCCAACACTGTTGGCATGCCTCACGGTGTGTCTTGTCCACCGCCAACAGCAGCACAAACATCAACGCGTGGGCCTACAGAAAGTACCTACGACTACGACAAGCAAAACGTGAACGTGGAGGTGAGGTCGTTCCAACGCCTCCGGAACAACCTCGGAACGTGCTCCAACCCCCCACACATACAGCTCCTCATCCCGCGGCGGACCGAACAACACCTTATCGGGCCTCGTGAGGAGGAGGTGGAAGATGGCGAAGAAGGCCCCCTCCTTCTCCACCCCCCTCGCCGTGGTCACCGACACCCAGCTGAACGTCTTCCACCAGACGGTCGAGCAGATATTGGCGCACATGAAGAGCGACACGCCCGAGCCTATCCCCCACCTGCAGGGGGGCGGGGGAGGAGGCAAGTCAGGCATCAACACCGGCAGCGGTGTACGCATCACAAGAAAGGCGCGAGAAAGGTCGCATCGCGATGAAGAAGCATCGGCAGCGGTAGTGGCGGTGGCAGCAGCATCACGGGGAAAAGAGACGCTGGACACACGGACCGGTCTAGAATGCATCGGTGAGTCGCCGTACAGCAGCAGATACAACATAGCCATGGAGCGCGCCCACCAGGGTTTTTAACGACATGTAAGCCGAGATTTAGGAATCAAACCCCCTCGACTCATTCCCGTATGCTAAATATCCTCCTCTTTTCGAAGGCCACTTTCTTTCCTCTCCACACCACAGGGCATACCCCTAGCCACCTCCGCCGCTGCTGCCGCCTTGCGAGCCGATAACAGCCGACACCGGCGTCCATCCACCTCGCTCTCACCCTTTCTGGAGGACCTGGTCCATGAGAATCAGCATCACGCCCATGAGGAACAGCTGGCACACGATGAGGATGGCGTTCCCCGCCCCGAGGGCCGACAGGGGGCCGTACATCCCCGACACCACGAAGGCGACAGCCTCGGCTAGGGTCAGCAGTATGCCGAAGAGCTAGGACAGAGGGGGGGCCGGGGGGGGAGGGAGGGAGAGCACCACGCACGACGATAGCGCGAATTGGAAGGAACGCGCGTAGAATCGAGGGGCTGGGTGAGGGAACGGGGAAGGCGGGGGGGGGGGGGGGAACAGCTAAATCCTTAACCCGGGTGGTCA
>FN649727.1:6975068-6998288 GCA_000310025.1 Ectocarpus siliculosus | reverse complement strand
AAATTAGGGGGGCGGGGGGGGGAACGGGGAAGGGGGGGGGGGGGGGGGGGAGCTGCTAATTCGTTACTCGTGTTGGTCTTTCGGCCATTCGCACATGCTGCAGCACGCGGAAAAAAAATAAGCTCGTTGTCCTTACAAGCATTGAAAAAAAACATGGAAGCACAACCCCCCCCCGACAAATTTCCCGCAGGGAGGGCGGTAGCTTCGCAGTATTTCCCGCCTTACTTACGATCCAGAAACGTGCAAAAGTCGTGCGAGTTGTGTTGAGAACGTCTTCCTTTCTCGCCTGTTGCGGCCAATGTCATCTATCAAGGAAGGAGAAGCAAGAACCCCCCGCCCCACTCCTAAGATAATCGACGGCATGGAAAGGCCTGCTGTTAATTAGTCGTCCGTGCTCTGCCAATACCTTACAGTGTGCTCCGGCTGCCACAGGAACACACGACCATCATCATCAAAGAGAACCGGATACTCTTTATGCTCCGATCGGTTGGTTCTCCCCTCCCCGACAGTTCGCAGCTTTTCGTTGGGACAGAGATCACCGTCCGTTGCAGAAACAGAGCTGCTGCTATGACCGCTCGAGACCGCTCCCCACCTCCCCCCCCCCCCCCCCCCTCGTCCTCACCTTCTGTGCCCCGCCAAAGAGAGCTCTGTCCTCCTTCATGCTCTGGTTCACGTCGATTATGTGCGCTCCCGCCAAGAGCTGCATCGCCATCGAGGACGTGATGATGGGAGTGATGCCTACAAGCAACGTAGGATTATTTGGTGGGACGGGCACGAAATATGTACACAAAAAAGAAGCGCCATTCAGTTTGCCAGAATACAAAAAACCGAAGACGAGACCCAAATGGTGTTGGTGCAGGGGCGGCGGCAGACTGGCTGCTCGATAGTTCATGATCCTGCTGTTGTTCCGTTTGATATGTAGGGCGGTTTACAGGGGGCTGGCCGCGAAATGCTGTCTGGCTACAACACGAGCAGCGGGTGAAAACCTGCAAAATCCTTACCACGCAGAATGCCTGTTGCCTTCGCGATGGGAGGACGAATAACGGGATGGGCGAACCAAGACGGGAGTGCACCTTATCCGCCGCCCAGCACTACTTGCCACAACGCTGTCAAGGCCAAGCGTAATATTATACCTTTGGGCACTCCTCCAACACCTATGTAGCGGTGTCCCGAAAACTTGGGGAAGGACGCAAGGAGTTCATCTCGGCTACCTGTTACGGAACCTGAAGCATGTCTGGGCGGTGACTACCTGACACCGTGGGCGATGGTAACCCACGACCGGCCGCCCACGCCATCCCGATAGTCGACCATGACCCCCCGAAACAGCAAGGTTAACGGAAGGCTTTGAATCGCTTTTGGCGCGAGCTTTGTGTGAAGGTCTACGTCTGCGGCAAACCACGGCCGAGCGAACTCGATGCCCCCCCCCCCCCCAATCCTTTACTCCCCACCGCTCGCATCCCTCCTCTCTCGCTTACCCAAGTCCATGACGGTGCCGTGGCCTGAAGCCAACACGATGCGCATGATGTCCGATGGCATCGAAGACGCCAAGCCGGAGGGGACGCCGTACAAACGCGTGTTGCTCGCCCACACGAAGAGGATCATCATGCCGAGCGTCCAGCCCATCCTTTCCTTAAAGTTAACCTAGACGTCGATCGGATTCGTGGGCAAGGAAGGATGGGCGGGCAGGGGGGCCAAAGAGTTTAAAAGCTACTGCTGTAAACGTACGATCGTTTTGCTTTTGTGATTGTTGCAAAAGACGTGTTGCTCTGTGTGGCTTACGGACGGGTGTCCGACGTGTCGCCAGACGTGCGGAGCCCGGGGGAGGCTGTTCACAGCGTGACAAAAAACACTCGGGCATAACGAAATCCGGGAGCAACGACAAAACCCCGTGTAGTGCTAACGGCAGAGAGGCTGGATTGAGCTCGAACAGCCGGGATTCTACACGTGCTGCCACACGTATCTACCCGTCCAATCTTTCCGATATAGGACGTGGCGTTAACAAACATCTTCAGTTGTGATACAGCGGTGCTTGCGAAGCCAGCGGAATGCGCCAAGAAAATCGACGGATCTATGCTGTCCACCCTAACAGAAATATCGATATATATCAAGATATCAAGGTTACCGAGGATGAGTATTGGCTGCAGCAAAAGGTACAGCCCCATACCCAACTCAGACAGATGCTGCCTGACCTAGCTACTTAGCAACAAGCAACAGTGCAGGAACGGGTATCATAGCTGCCTTTAACCGGATCAACAACACAAGAAGCTCAACACCCAAGGCAGCCACGGTCGAGCTAGGAAATACGACGCCGCGGACGACGGCCTCTTTGCCAGACGTGTTCGCAGTTCCGCGGGCGGCAACTTTCCATGCAAACGCCAGGCGGTGTGCTCCGAAGACAAGCGGTACAGCACTATCACCAAAGGACGGTCTTTGTAATACCCGGCGTTCACCTTCCGGTCAGGCGCGGAGACCTCCGGCAGCACACACATTATTGGTCTCATCAGATGGAGGAACCTGTCGGGAAAAAAATCGATTCGGGGCAAGACGTTGTTGTTCACTTCACATTAAAAACCGTTCCGATCTTTGCTATCATGGTAACATCCGCACTCTAATAATGGTCCCCAACTGCTGTGTTGTCTACTTGCCTTCTGTATTGTCAAGCGGCGCTGTCCACCGGAGAATATGTGCAAGGTGGCGTTTCGGGTCATTGACGGGTATTATTACAAACATTTCTGGGTGAGGGCAAAAGGCTAATGTAGAGCGAGCAGCGGTGGGGTAGCTTCAAGGACGCACGCTTGGGCACTGGCCACACACTGGCCGCCAACTCGTCTGTTGTCGCTACAGCACGGCTGCTGCTGCTGTTGTGTAGATTCGAAAACGACAAAATACTGCTGCTGTACTGCTACTGCTAACCACGACGCGGAACCGATGTGTGTGTGTGACGGTGAGACTACGTGCACTGTTTCTGGATCCATTTTCCCGTCCAACCGAGACAGTCGAATGATTCGCCGAGAGAAAATGGCAGCAGCGCAAGTACTGCTCCCCACCGTTGTCGGCCTGTGTGGAACAACGAGCGCCCCTGTGGCCCGCCGCCGTTGTTCCCTCCTAGAACCGAATGTAATGTGAGAGCTTGTTCGCCTACCGCTCGCTGCTTCACACACAAGTTTCCCACCTGATTGTGGCCACTAGGCTCTCTCTCTCTCTCTCTCTCGAGAAAATCGTTACCATCCTTGACTGCCTACCTCATGGTGTAGGCTGGGCCCTGGGGAAGTGCAGAGAGCTCTGTCGGTGATCGCTCGTCTGTCACCCTGCTGCTGCTGCCCGGCACAGAGGACACACACGCAGGACCCCGCGGTTGGGAAGGGGGGAGTCCGCTGATACAGTATCACATGACGCACCCCCCCACGTTCGTTAAGCCAAAAAATTTTAAGGAATAATAAATATACACACAGAAAGACCACCCATTCGAGATATATATACCCACAGTCGAACAAAACGGAAACCGTAGACATACAGGTACTTTCTGACGCTATGAATTCATTGCTAATCTGTCTCAGACTCTTTTCTATGATAGAGATGGATTCGTTGTGTCATATTAAGAAAAAAAAAAAAAAATGCACCTGTGGATTCATTCCTGGATTCCTTTCTTTCCCAAAAAGCTTCACTTATATTCAGGATGGGCAAAAATCCGGCTTCTTAGGGTGTACGGGTTATCTTTCCTATGATGATACAGAATGCGCCCGTAAGTGCGGGCGCGTTCTGTATTCCCCGAGCGACCGCAGCACAGATATATATGTAGGGCTGGTACGAAATGTTTGGATGGAGTTGAGGAGCAGGAGGTTCAATTTTCCTTGCCTCATATATGATTATCTTCATTGTTAGCATCCACCGCGCTAACGGGCTGACCAATGAAACACGCCCTACAACTTCTGGCCCAGAAGTTTTGGTGTTTGGCTAAAACAATTATAAATAGAGAGAGGTGATTCTAAAAGGTCATTGATCTGTGGTTTAGGTGTGATGACAATAATAACAGTACGGTAATCTTTTCGTGCCACGCTATATTAGTGCAAGTATGTATTGTCACGCGAGCAGATAATGATGAGTGGATGGGTTACATACATACAAAGTCACAAACAAGCAACCAAAAACAGCGAAGTAGGTGCAAACACACAAGATAGATACAAGTCCCGCGGTGAGCAGAACGAGAGGGAATAAAGCGGACACACTTTTTTTACGCCTGTCAGCATCACAACAAACAGGGTCCAAACTTTGCGTTCGTTTTGATTGGACGGCTATCTATCGATATGTGCATCGTCACCAGAAACTAACAAACACGAGATAGAGAACAAAATAAACAAACCACCCCTTGCAAGGATTTGTGCCAGTAAAAAGTCAGTGAAATCAGTTCGATTTTCATTTTTCACTCCAAGAATAGAGCACCCCCCCCCGCCCCCCTCCCCTCCTGGCCTTGGGGTACCTAATAGCTGTGGCGAAATGTGCATGGGCATACGGTCACCTTCCCCCTTGCTTGTAATAATTGACCTTGCTTGTAATTTTGACTCCCCAGCAACCGGCCACATGATGAAAAGAAACAAATTTCATTTAGCTTAATATCGAAACTGCCTTACTACCATTTGGTGTGTGTGGCCGGTCGCCAGTAGTACAACTTGTTCTCGCCCCGCCCCCTCCCTGCTCACTGTCACCGACTTCAGGCGCAACAATCCACCACGACTCTCTCTGTACGCGAGTGAGGCGGGTGGGTCCTCTCTGTTAGTCATGAAGCAAAGGAAGAGATTTCATTCCACAGCAGTTCTCCCCCGCTTCCGGCTTAGCCTACAGAACAAATGTAGACACAACAACATCCCGCAACGAATCAATTCAACGATTATCTTGATTCGAATCAAAGCCGAGCGGCACCGTTGGCATACACTTTACTTGCACTACTGGCACCCCCCGCATGACACGTTACTCGTACTAACACACACACCCTTCATAGTACGAACAGTGAGACCTCATACGGCTTACCGTCAAACCCGTATGTAAACAATTACACAAAACATATCCGCTTGTATCGTATGGATCCGGCTCACGCCACCGAACCCACCAGCATCCCGCCCCGCGGGAGAAAGGTCTTAGATGTAAATTAATTAAGCATGACTCGAGGAGGGTATTCGGGCGCCTGTGACGCCACCTCGAGCGCTTGCGTCGAATCCTACTCACTTCTTCTGCCCAAGAATACACCCGACGACGCAAGAAGAACCACGCAGGTTTTCGCCGCCTCGCGTCTCTACTCCGCACCTTCGCTAATTTACATGCGCGAGGAAGTAAAGATGTTCAAGGCGTAGGTCGTGACGTGAAACACGGCGGTTCCTCCCCACTCAATCCATCCTCTACCCGAGCAAAGGACACAACCCCTTTGAGGTATCTGTCAGCGACATGTAAGTGATTGTGATTAGGGTTCCTCCTAGGAAAACAACAAAAAAAAAGAAAAAAGCGCCACAGAGAACTGACTCTTCGAGCGTCGCGTTAGCCGACCGCCACGACAGAGCAGGCGGAAGAGACCAACACATCACACGCACGCACACACGAAAAAAACGCTGTGGAACTTTCGTTTACCATCACCATCACCATCACAACCACCGTTGCTGTGAATCCTCTCCCTCCCTTACAGCTCGATTTCTACGACAAACTAGTTGTCGAAACGGGCAGGCAAGTAAGGGACACCGGTGGACATGATGCATGTCTGAAGGCAGCACTACTGACAAAAAGAGTATGTACAGACCGTCTAGGAGGGTTCGGCGATTGCCATACCCCGGCCGCCAAGCATCGAAAAACGCCCAGAACATAAAAACCCTTGAAACCTCCGGCAGTAGCAAGTTGTGTGCGAAACTAAACAAGCGCATGCATGTATTCAACCACTCCCCCCCAACAGTGGCCTATAGTCGACCCTATTGCTGCGCCAACGGCGTACCGAGAGTTCTAGCTATGATTGTGATCACCCCCCGAGACCTTGCACCCCTGCATGGAACACTTACGCACCGACAAAACAATAACTGACTTGTGTGCAGTAAATATACTCAGTAGGACAAAAGTCCCTCCCCACCCTGGTTCCAGAAGAAGAGGGGGTGCGACTCTGCCATGAGCATAGTGCACGCCAGAAAAAAAGCGCACGGCAGCAGGATCGCAAGCGAGACAACAAGTTTTCTCGCCGCCTACACGTATTTTACTTAGCCAAACCACCCCTCCTTCTCCTCCTTGATGAAAAGAAGGAAACCCTCCCCCCCTCGCCCCTGATTTGTCGCATCTCAAGACGAAGCAGCGGGGCCGTTGTTGCTGTTGCAGATCGCCGCCGCCGCGCGGGTTCGGTGCAGTCGATCTACAATCCTTGGGGAAGCCGCTGCCGCCCCCGCCCCCTTGTCAGGGACGTCCCCCGAGACCGGGGAAGAGCGGCGACGGCCGCCGGCGCCGCCGCTCGACGACGAGTGTCCCGCAGAACCCGCCGCAACCTCGGCGCGCGAGACGCGGTGGTTGTCGTGTCCATCGTTGTCGGAGTCCGAGTCGTCGTGCAGAAGGCTCTCCGGGAGGGGTACCCTAGGGACAACGCAAGAGAGGAGGGAGGGGGGCGGGGCAAAGACCGAGAGAGCGCTCAACACGGGGATCCTGCATATCTGACGCTCTTCGAAATGCAAGGGAGGGCAAGAGCGAAATGGCGTGTGACGGATCGCCTCCGCGATGGCCATGGCGCAGTCGGGTCAGAAAGTGCGTTGGGACACGCAGCCGTACAGGAAGCCACTGCCATAGTTACGCGATGTCGGTCGGTCGATGGCTCTGGGATTTGATGTTCGCTCAGAGGCGCCTGGTCAGCCTTCTTTCGGCGAGCGCGGGGACGAAAGAGGAAAGACAAGCTCCGACAAACACGAAAGAGAGCAATACGAATCGCCATTGGGAAGAAAATGATATCCGTCAGACAAGAAGGAGCTAATGTGACCGAGTGCAAGAGCTATTTCTCGATTTCTCGACGAACTGCGCTATCTCTGTTCACCTGTGCAACAGGCGGTGGAAGACCGCGGGTGGCATCTGGTTGACCTCGCACATGACGCCCACGTGGTTTGCGGCTTGCCCGTGCGAATCCAGCAACACGCCGATGGACAGCTGGTTCCTGGGAGGGGCACAGGAGAGGATATTCGAGGGAAGGCAAAGGCGGGCAGAAGACAGCGAATCCGGAGCAAAGTGAGACGATATATTATCAGTCAAGAAGCCGCGAGGATTCGACGAGGCATCACTCGCGTGCGGCGAGCGCACAACCAACACGAACGCACAGGAACAGCGGTCAACAACGGTGTCAACCAGAGACCACACAACTCCCCGAAACACACGGTTCAATTAAAACACGTTGGCAAAACAAATAAGGTGTTCGGCCGGCGCAGACACGCACGTGTGTCGAATTTCTTGCGGCAGCGGGGCGGTGGTGTGAGAAAGATAAAACGTGCTACACGACTCACCAGAACGGCGTCTTGTCCTTCTTGTAGTTGAGGATGCAGACGCTCGTGTCCAGGCCGGCGGCGACGTTGTTCCGGATGATGGACAGCGTCACCGGGTCGGTCCCGCGGCCCTGGAGGAAGCGGCAGTTCTTGCCGATCACGTCGTTGCCGTCGTACCCCGTCAGGTCGAGGAAGCCCTGGCTCGCGAAGATGATCGGGCAGTCCGGGAGGTTTGGGTTGGTGAGGACGAAGTTCGCCTGGCTGTCCGCCAGGGCCTTCACGGTCTGGTAGCAGGGCGACATGAGCTTGAGGGCCGACGGCACATAACGGCCCTTTCCGCTGCCGCCGCCGCCCCCGCCGCCCCCGGCGGGCTTCGGCCGCGTTCGCGTCCCGCCGCGAGCGGTCCAACTCGAGGAGGAGGACCCCACCGACATGCCGGGCCGCATGCCCTGGATCACGTCCTGCTTGGCGACGACGTCGGCGTTGGTGTTGTCCTTGGCGCAGTTGCGGATGATGGCGCCGGCGCGGTCCGGGATGCCGCGCATGATCATCTTCCGAAGGCGGACGTTCTCCCTGCGTAGGCCCAGCACCAGCTCCTCCAGGCCCCCGAGGCGGACCCGTTTCCGGAGGCGGCTGCGCTTGGCGTGCTCGCGGTTGCGCCGCCGCTTGTCGGTGAGCTCGGTCCCGGCCGGGTCGTCGTCGTCGTCCGCGTCGAGGTCGTCCTCGTCGTAGCTCTTGTCCCTCGTCGTCGCGCGCTTGGGTTTGGCGGCGGCTGCGCGGCTGCTACTTCTGCTGCCGGCGCCATCTTTATCGTTGTTGTTGTTGTTGTTGTCGTCGTCATTGTCGTCGTCGTCGTCGTCGTCGTCGTCGTCGTCATTGTCGTCCTCGTCCTTATCGTCCTCGTATTCGTTGGCCGGTTGTTCGGCCTCGACCAAGCTGTCGCCGGCAGCCCCAGCGGCAGCGGTGGCGGCGGCGGCGGTGGCGGCGGCGGCGGTGGCGGCGGCGGCGGTGGCCTTGCGTGTGCGTCTTGTCACCGCCGTCGCGGAGGTGGGGGATGATGCGTCCTGCTGTGCTGGTGCCGCTTCCGCCCGTTTCGTAGTCGCGGCGCGCGGTGGCCGTGGTGGTGCTGACGCTTTGCTTGCGGCCCGCGAATGTGGCGGTGTCGGCGGCGCAGTGGTCGCTAATTCGGCGGCGGGGGCCCGCGCGGTGGCGGGAGAAGAACCCGGCTTGGCAAACGCCTCAATGTTGTCCTTGGTGGACGAGCTAGCGCAGTGGTTGGCGGTGGGTCGGATCTCGGCCACGCCTGGAGCGTAGGATAATGACGGGGCAGAGAGGAGGACAGGGATGAGATAAAACGACGGAATGTAGCAGCCTTGCTGTCGGATCAAGCACCTGTACTTCATCAATTCACGCTGCTGTAAACGAAGATCGCCGCGAACACTCTTGGAGACAGACGCCCCCTGCACATCTCTGAGCTAATCACTTCCATGTTTGGTTGCTGGCGGTAGCCTGATACTGAAAAAGTGTGCGTGTGCTGCGTATACTGCTGTAACGCGCGAGCTTGTCTTTCCGGGAGGTCCATTTTTCCTCCCACAACAAAAACATGACCGCTCGAAACAGAGGCCCAATAAACGACACATCACACGTCAGAGGCACTCAGCTCCCAGCTCAAGGCCTATCGCCAACTCAACTCCGCCATGGCCAGCTCAAAGGAGTGCAAGAGAGCGGATTTCTCTAAACGGTTCGTTGAAATCGGCGGAGAGTAAGGCGGGGTGGGTGGGGTGACGGGCCGTTTGGAACTGTTGATAGTCTGCAACAAGGTGTTGTCAGGTGCTGTCCCGACGAGCAACACATGTGGTGAGCCAACAGACTTCTTTCGTCACCCTCTGCATCCTACTCTCATCCTTCCGCCTCGTGATTGCGCTCTCTCTGGAGCGCACCCACGAGGCCGCATGAAGCTCCACAGCGCATCTCAGGGGGCGTCGCGCCACTAGGCAACTGCTGTTCCTAAAGAAAACAAAATCGGCACCACCAACCTGGTCCTGTTCTATGTTTTCGGGAGGTATTTCAGCTCAGCGAATGACAAAATCCCAAACAAATCCCTTGGGCTTCGGTGCTTTGGGCGATAATAAACTGTGCAATATTTGTGCAATAGTAACCGGAGGAGTTTTGGGGTTTGCGGAGCGGGACTGAACCGTACAGCACCGGCACTTGCGAAATCGTTTCAGCGGGGAAAAGGAGGAGCAGCGGCGATCGACCACGTGGCAACAGCAGAGTTCACACTGCGGCTGTGCTCCCGTCAGGCGAAGGGGCGATCGACCCGCTGTAAAGCCTAGGGGGTATTGGCAGTAGCAATGCTATAATAGCAGATACGGTGCAGTCTCCAGAGCGGCTCAGTCGGACACCAAGACAAGACTAAATGTACGCTCGGGGTGGCATGATGACGTAGTGGGGGACCAAGAAATAAAACCAAGGCTAAATTCGCGAGCAGAACCACACAGCTGTGTATTCATCGCGATCTTACGCTGGAATTGTAGAAAATGCATTAAGGAATAATAAAAAAATGTATGCACTGCTGCTGAAAGAGAAGAAAACACCGTAAGCATACACATCGCATCAACAAAACGTACATTACAAGAGCAGTTTCACCACCAACCGTTAATCTCTGACATCACGGCGGCCGGAAACCGAACACACTGACTGCAGCAATGATGATGGCGAAATGTACGGGAAGACCCGATCACTGCATCGATTTTGAGTTCCCGCTTGGTCTCAGCAGCCCACGGCAACAGATCATCATCAACAAGCAGACAGGAGACGCGTATGCAAGATAGACTTAATGTGTAACGGCAGCGTTGTGGGTGGTATTTGACTCCTTTCTGCCCGAAAATAGAACTATGTCTTCTTCTGGCTTCCTTCCCCCGCCGCGGCAATAACTACACGAAGCTGATCATGTCAAAACCGCCCGGTCGATGATAGAGGTTACATGTGCTAGAGGCTGCGAGAAAGGATTGTGTGTTTTTATTATTCCTTAATTTCTCTTGAAACATGCGGCTCAACGCCCCGGCCAAGGGCCTAAAAGCGAATCGGTTGCTGTCACACGTACGCAAGCAAATGTTGTGGTACAGCAGTACCAGACGAGAGAAGGAAATTCGTTTCCAGGGAAATTATGCATACATGCTACACAGCAGCGGCAGCGCAGCGCAACAGCAGCAGCGTAGCAGCAGCATGGATATTGTAGTGTTGATGGGATGAGCACCACCCCCACAGCTGGAAGAGCACCGTCCGTAGCACCAACGACCTCTCGCTACCTTAAGCGTAATTTCTTTTGATTTCTTGTACTGCAACAGCAGCACTGCTGTAAAGCAAATACCAAGAAACACACCAACGCATACGTAGGCACGCGAACTGCTTGCTGCTTTGCTGTGACAAGACACATGCGACACGCTTCTATTGTTGTACCACATGTACCCTCCTTTGCACTGAAACAATTTTCTGAAAAGTCGAGAAATTTTGAGAACGTCAGCAGATTTGCATCTTGAACAGGATCGAGCGGGAATAGGGATCCGCACTCGGGTTGCAGCTAGAGGCAGCCCTGATTCGCCGAAGTGAGAATGAAAGAACCTCTCCCAGGCAGTGCTCCACTCCAAGGCGGGCGACACAAGCAAAGGGTGCTACTGCTGTACAACAGACACACACCTTTTGTTGCAACTGTTGCCAGCTGCTGATGGCGTGATGACGGTGGAAAATTACAGGAGGTGTCCGTTTCGCCGCCGTGGGGCTTCGTTGCGTTGGAACAAGGAGGGGTGGGAGCGGGGCCGACGAAAGTCTTCCAGCCCTCCTCCGTGTCCGACTTGGCCAGGCTTCCACCACCCTTGGTGCTGCCGTTGTCTCCCCCTGCTGCTGTCGATGTCAGAAGCAGCGAAGGCTGCATCATGGCGGCCTGATGTTTTCCTCTCCCGGAAGCCGCCCACTCGTCAAAAACCTGCTCCGTTTTCACGCCGCTCCACCGCAGGCCCTCGTCCCCCGGTAGCGTGGAGAAGCTCCAACCCCCACCCGCGCTCATGAGGGCCCCGCCAGGCTCGAGGGGCGCCATCAAGCCTCCCCCGTCGCCGCCCACGCCCCCGCCGCCCTCCCCCAACCAGAGGGCGGTCTCGTCCTCACCTGGCGCGTAGCTGGGGAACGCCAAATTCGAGTCTGATGATGATGCCACCCTACCGACATTCGGCGAAGACGAGGGCGGCTGCTCTGTTCGCTTCGCGGGTGCGTCCATCTGGTCTTTGCGTCCTTCGCCTGTTGCCGGTGCTGCCATGCACACGTGTCTCCTTGAACTTGGCAAAGCCAAAAGTACGTGTGTTGCTCGTTGGTTGAGATGCGCACCCCCCTGCCAGGCAGGTACTTACAGGCAGGGGACCTGACACGTTTTTGGGTCCTCTTTGGGCGCTGCTGATTGGCTCTCTCTGCGACTGGTCGTTAAAAAACTTCTCCGGACCACAGGTGCTATTCAACCTGTGAGGCGGCACAAAACTCGCCGAGCTCAAGAACACGTACGTACGCGCGTGGCGTGATATGTACGCTTTTCCAGGACCAAACTGTACGCTGCTAACCGGACGCGGGGTGTAAGCAAGAGACGGGATGCAGCCAAAAACATAGCATGTGTATACGCCATAAATGGTTTTACAGACGGTGGGCCAGTGTGTGAAAGTAACATGGAACAAACGCGGTCTCGGAAGCTCGAAGCTCGGAAGCGCTTCGTTGGCACGAACAGTTTTTTATACAACGAATCCATCTCTACATATCTTGGATAGATTAGCAATGAATCCATAGCGTCAGAGGAAGGCTACCTGTATTTCCACGATTTCCCGAGCAGAAAAAAGTTAGCCGGCGAAGGGACCCCAAAAACACGCCGCACCCGATACCGCAGCTAGCAGCGGTGTGTTGTCGACTGTGTCGACTAAACAAAACGATTGAAGGGTTGTATAAATCGGATCGAGTGAAAGATGTGGATATGTGGATATATATTCACGTGGGATCTGACCCACAGGCAGCTACGTAGCACAGCAGTCTCTGATTGTGTTCGAAGCCTCTTGCTTCTAGACATGTAGCTTGTTGCCATCACGTGCCTCGTCTGTCTGTGTTACACAACGTGTCTCAGATTGTAATAGTCTAAGTTTTTTCCCCTCATTTTTTCCTCATTTGTTCCCAAATCGCAAAGTTGGGGTTTCAGTCAGCGCTGTCATCCCAAAAAAATGTACGGAGAGGCAATAAAATATCATTTTTGTTTCAGACCGTTCATTCGTTTCTTGCTAAACACACACAAGGATTGAATCTCTACTACCAATCATGTACTTGTAACAGTCCCGGGGATGAAAAAGCAATGAACTCATCGCGTGGACACACCGTGGTACTTCCTGCTTATTCCTGCACGAGCAGCATTATCACTAAATACCGCTGCTGTAGTTGTACACAGACGGAAAGCAGTGTTGTTTCGTTCTTGGAAGAGGTGTTTTTCTACTCTACTCTGTGCACGTCCCGGTCATAAGACATTCGCGCCGGCGAAAAGTTTGCGTGTTCGCCGTGAGCACACACTTGATGAAACGAAGTGCATCACAACAGAATCCCGGAGCTCTTCGTTTAAAAGGCAGCGGCAGGGAGCGGCGGCGGAACAAATCTGTCTGTACAGCAGTACCAAATCATTAGGAAATAGGAATCAAATCAGAACCGAATGTTGTACAACGTTGCGCTCACGTCCATCGGCTCAATGTGGAGTTCAAATACCCTCTCGGATCTCGTCTTGCAGCAACAATAGCCTTTTGTTGAAGGTCGAAAACTGAACAATACACTCAGCCGGAAGAATAATAATAAGTAGGTCACTCAAACGAGAAAGCTTAAATGCCTTCAGTTCTGGAACCAAAACAAAAGACCAATCAAACGGGCCCCACCCCCCTACCCCATCCCACGGAATCGTTAGGCCACGCCTGCCTCTCAAGGCGCGGCCTCATGACCATTCAACACACAACACCTGACATCCTCTTGTAATTCATACCTTTGACACCAGGACGTTCAAGGAAGACTCTTGACATACATGCCGTTCGACAAACCCAACCAACCTGCAACGAATCGTATACCAATAATTACATATTTTTTGTTCTTTCGTTCGCGGGGTCCCGCACGGGGGAGGGGGGAGCGGGGTTGTGGCCCGCATACAAAGGAAACTCGCGCCAGTTTCATTTTGCTCCCGCGTCAGTTGAATAGCAGGCCTTTGGCAACTTCGTCCGATTTCTCCTGGCCAAAAAGAGAGCCCACCAGCTGGCACGCGTAGGGACAACAGACGGCATGAAGATAAACGTACAGGGGGGGGGGGGGGGGGCGCAGTAAGTTATATATTCCGGGTATGCATACGGTTTCAAATACAAATGATCGGAACGAGCATACATACGCGGGTTGACACACAAATGAACGGAGTGGCCATACCGGTTGACACATCAATGAACGGAATGTCCACACGAAACAGCCTGGCTTGTCTTCTCCGCGTCAAAGCCGGCAGCTGCACCAGCTGGCCGCGATACTTGGAGCAATCTTTTCTCTCGTCCAGAACAGCCAAAACCAAAACCGAGCTGCAGGGCCACTTCCGGATCGTTGCCGCCACCAAGGGCCGGGATCAACATCCGCCCGCTAATCTGGGCCTCTGGTTTTCGATCAACGCATATCTCAACAACATTCAACCGGCCCACCCTCCTGCGGTATTGCCGTACCAAACAACTTGAACCGCGGCCCCTTCATCCAAGCTCCCCGCAAAGCGCAGGCAGAGCTGATGGCTATGTACGGTTACATAGAAATCCACCTGTCGCTTGAGTTGCTTCCGTCGTTTCGCCGAAACGTTGGCGAGACCCAAAAGCGCCACCGCAAATCGGATCCTTCACAACGACGTACAATAGCCCGCCTGAGAGGCATCCATGCGGCACAGCTACAACCCGGCCCGGTCTCGGAGAAAAAAATGCGGCTAGACCGCCGTGGTATTTCTACCGCAAAAATAGTCTTACCTGCAGAGCGAAAGCCATGGAAGTCGCGGGGCCCTGGCTGGTGATCAAGTTCTGGTCGACCACGACCTTCTCGGAGACAAGTTGTGGGATTTTGGCTGCGGGGTTTCGAGCGCGCGGGTCCGCCAGAGGAGAGGGAAACAGCAGCAGGCCGTGGTTACGCTTGGTCACGGCCACCGAAATGACGTACGTAAGACAGCATACAGCAGTTATTCTTTCTTTTTTTCATACATATGACACAACAAATCCATCCCCTCCACAGAAAAGATTTTATGGGATAGACTAGCAATGGATCCATACTGGGATGGATTAGCAATGAATCCATAGCGTCAGTTTTGTCAATTTATCGTTCTTGCTTGGTTGAGGTGCGCTTGGCTCTTCGCGAGTCAAAATACGTCAACAGCTGTCGGAGCTGTTGATGAGCTTGGGGAACTTCAACACCAACTGGCAGCTGGCCGCCAGCTGTGGACTGGTGTTCCTGTTGCCTGATTTTCACTGTGTCGCCTCTTTTTAAGGACACGGTGCTCTCATGAGCACGGTCCGGAGGGATAACTTGGCATAATCATTCGTGATTGAGTAAAAGAAAAACCGAGGGCCGTCTGCTGTAGGTACATCCGTGGCGGATATCCTGACGTGAGCAAGGGACGAAGAGCACGGACGTTGAAATGAAGAAAAGAGCGATGCGCGTCATCTGGGGTAGGCCCGGCTCCGTGCAAGATTGATATGTTTACGTGGTTGCCCGTGTACACAGATACGCTCAGCGAATAGGTTTGGGAATGGTTACTATCTTGAGGTGTGGACTTACCGCCTGGAAAAATAAAGAAAGAGGGAAAATGGAAATAGGAAGACTTGTCTAATTGGCCGATCAAGAAAAACGAGATTCCGGTTGAGAATATTGGCCACGGGGAATTCTCATATTGTTCCTTCCCCCGCACAAACCTTCCATCCACGGTGTCTGAAACTGTGCTGATTCGGGGAATGTGTTGGATGATTGTCATGAGTTGGGACATGCTGCTACCGCACGTGTTGCCTGCTACCGATTCAAGCGACATCGGTCGTGCCGCCACCAGGTGTTCGGGGTGCATCAAACACGACCACGGATACCCGAATAGCCATTGGTGTGGGGGGGGCAAAGCGAGAGAATAACTCCGGGAGGAGTGATAGAGCGCAACAACAAACGAACCCGCACTGTCAGACCGCACTCTAGAATCCGCAACGAACGACGAGCACAGCGGTTCTGGCGTCACCGTGGCCTCGAAATTAGAAATTAGTTACACTCAGCGGACCCACACAGCAGCAGCTATTCGTGCCAGAACGACGACAGCAAGCAAAAACCAGCGGTAGAATAAAATCAGATAAAACACCTACATTGGAAGACGCTCGCGGGATAGCACGTTGCCTGTTTTCCTTCCAGCAGTCCGTGCGAGGCTAGAACCACGGCGGGAGCGGCGCAAATAGCGCCAACGATCCTCCCCTCCGAGTTCTGTTTTTTTTTTTTGTCAACGTCAACGCGACGCCGGCAAAAGCTATGTCAGGGGCGAAAGGACAAGCAGAGAGGTGGCTGGCATCCAGCAAACATCAAGAAGGAGGCTCCTTCCCGGGCTACACGTCTCGTTCTCACACGGCGCGAAACGCCTTCTTGCTTGCCACACGCCTGCGAAGATCGTTCACGTGTTTCAGATCGGCCGCTCTCCTTGTTGACATGCGCACAGAAATACCAGCATATAAAAAAAAACACAATTCCGTTTGGCGCGCCTGCAGCAGCAGCAGCATGGTTCTATCGTTGTGGCACCTCACGTGCGGCTTCCACGGGGGTACTGTTGTAAGCCATGCCACCCTGTTGCAGTGCGCAGTGCGCATGTCGGCGCGTGGGTGCCCGTGGCAAAGGGAGAGGGTATAACTGTTCTCAAAATGTGCCGAACCTGTTTCCTGAGGATGGCCTCAAGGGTCTCGTTCTCCTTGAGGCTCACGGCGCCAGGCATGCCTCCCGGGCACACGACGGCGTCCCAGTCGCGAGCCTCGCACTCGGCGATCTTGCAGTCCGCTTTGATCTTCACCCCTCGCGAGCACGTCACCTGCGGGTAACGTTGGACAAACACGCGCGAGCGTTCCGAGATTTTCAAGTACTGCTGCTGCTGTTGGTCACCCAGATGGTGGAGACCCCTGAACGTCACACCCATTCGTTAGGCAGGAGTGCCAACATGGTCGCTTATCTCGGGGTAATGGTCATGAGCCAGAAAGGAAGAGATTTAAAAAGACAAGTTTTCTAGAGAGGAAGAGGATGTGACTCTTGGCAGTAAGAACGGACGTCGCTCCGACACGAAACGGACCAGCGAGGCAAACACGAAAACAATTGATTTTCCCTTCCCCCCCCCTCGTCGACTCGAACCCTTCGGTAAACAACTACAGACGAACCCTGGACGCACCGCCGTGATGCGACTTGGCCACATTGCGTTCAGACAAGTGTCAGAAAGAAAAAAGGATATCTCATCCATAACCACCAGCAGTGATTATCCACCTGCCAACACAATTTTGTTGCCACTCCAAGAAAGAAGGAAACCCCTTGCAGTTTGAGCTGTCGTTTTCTTCGCGCCAAACAACCAGTCACCCGCGGGTGTACCTCAAAAGCCAACAACGGGGGGGGGGGTGTACTCATAGTCGTGCATGCCGTAGTCGTTTGACCATTGAGGGGGGGCTCCGTGATTGCAACCGGTTTTCTCTCGCGTACCTCCACCTCTGGTCCGACGCTGGCAACGGTCACCAAGGCCCCGGCCCTCACGAGGGTGTCGATGATGGTCACGCTCTCGATCTCCTCGCTGCCGTCCGCCACCGGCACCAGCACGTGCTTCGCCCCCGCCGGCGCCGCCGCCGCCATCGCCGCCTCCGCCGGGCCGCCTACCGACGAGAACATGAGGGTTGCCGGGGAGCCTGTCATACTTCTCTCTGTTGGCGGGCGCGCGGTTGTTGCCGCCGCCGCCGTGTGACGGCCAAGGTGGTGGTGACGGCGGGTGAAGGCGGTGGTGGTGGTGGTGGCGAACCCCCGACCAGTCGCAGCTGTTACGAACGCTTGGGCTCCGGGTAGAGACCCTCTCAGCGACACCAAACACGCCATCGCCGCTACAACTGCTTTCGCTGTTTTTGTTGTTGTTGTTGTTGTTTGTTGTTGTTTGTTGTTGTTCGAATGTGGTGCACAGGCGTGTTGAAGGTGGTGCACAACACGTGTGGTGAGTGTACCACCCCCGGGGACAGACAGAGCAAGAGAGACAACGGACAGAGGGGCATAGTGGGCGGGAGGGAGGGGCGGAGAGATCCAACAGCAACAGCGAAACGCGGATTGTTAAAGAGGTCACGATTTGCGATGTGTAGTGGTGCATACCTGGAACCCAGGCCAGGGACCGCCCGCTTCCAGTCGGCGGGGACAGAAGGAGATAGCACAAAAATCCTGTGAGTCCTAAGAGAAGCCCCAATGCGCCGGCGTACTTTTCGCGGCCTTCTTTCCCGTTGCCAGAGAGGTTGTCAACACGCATCAATACACACAACGTCATACGCACGCGATGTGATGAATCGGGGCATAAGCACAAGAGAGATTACAAATGTGCCATGCCCACACGGCTTGCCATGACTACTTTCTGCCGCTAGTGGAGACTACCGTACATGGTTTGTAGAGCTCACCGCCGATTAGGCGATGATCCACACCAGTCACTACAATTTGAGGAAGAGAAGCGGGGTAATTTAGGTAGGTACCAAATTTTCTTCAACTCAATTTTCCGTCTTGCTGCCAGCGATATCATGTATTTGCAGTTCCGGAACGACTCCTAGCTATGGTCTTGGCAGGGTAGACTACGCATATGCACGCACTACATGCACAGAGGAGATAGCACTACCGGTGATGAGGGACACAGAGTGCGGCATGACTGCTGTAAGTAAAATCAGTGGCATGATACTGAGTGAAATCATAGTCGTGTGTTCAACACCTCAACATATATCAGCAACGTACGGGAAGCGCAAGACTTCACCTATCATTCCTCCCGGGCGGTGAGATGGTGTGATGCCCAGCGCACGCGTGCTGACCAAAACGGGATCGTGAACAAGCTGGCTGAAAGGTGGAACAGATGATGGGGGTTCCGCAGACTGTTTTCCAACAACAAAACATGTGAGGGGGGGGGGCATTCGAAACCGTCCATATGTGGGCGGGAGATCTACGGGATGATCCGTGACGGTTCGACGCACGAGAAGGCGACGAGCGAGAACAGCTCGTCGTGTTTTCTCTCCTTTGTCCCATACTCGAAAGAGAGGGTGAAGAGCAGCAAGGAGTTTTGGGGGGTTGTTCGGGGCTACCTCTCTCGCTGGTAACCTGATGCATTGTGAACACGGGACAGAGCGTGTGTGTTACATGCAGCTGCTGTAGCTCTACGTCCAGTGAGATCAACGTTTGCTGTCGGTGCAATAGCGTATCTTCCCGAAAGGGTAGGATGCGCAACGCCTACAGGAGAAAGTTGGAGCCACCACTAGGGCCGAGCGTGCTCGCTGCCCGCAACAAGGAAATGAAGATAAGGTTGTCTTCGTCGTCGTTGGTCCTCGGCGATGTGGGCCCCGAGACAAGGGACTGGAGTCTCTCGAGCACGCAGCAGCGGCCGGGTGCCGGAGCACTAGATAGATCCCAGCGAGAAAATAACTTGGCAATGAAAAAAGGTGTCCCAACAACGTCACGTAGGCAGTTTGTTCTCAGCTACTGTGCCAGTCTGGCTGCCCGTGCGAGGTTGCTGCGGGATACTTGTGATCTGGAGCTGTGCACCCTTGATATGGTGGGTCATCTTGTCGAGGCACCTCTTTTTACCAGACTCTCGAAATGATGGGTATTTGAATCGTTTCCACAAACGGGTGGTGGGGATAAACTTATGCTCCTAAGTTTGGGTGCCACGGACGGGAGGTTTTCAGTGACGGAAACCGGCTTAGGTTGTACTTCGGAAGGAAACTGAAGGTGACGGTTAACAAATAGATGGGACGAAAGGACAACGAAACACACTGAAAGGAAGGGTGGTCACCTCTTCTCGTGAATGACTCTCCACACGTGAATGATGTCGTCGCATGTCTTCACACCTTGTCCCCGGCCGCCCTCCCTGAACGATTATTTCGGGCCTTGCCTGCTCATCACCGCACGCACCACTCCTATTTTGCAGCGTTGCAAACAGCTCAAATTGTGTTAGGGGAAGATCGCGCCGAGTGGGGATCGTCAAACACCATGCCGGCACCAACTGGCGATGTTTCTCGCTATAGGGGGAGGCTTAGTACCGAGACTGCAAATTTTATCAAGACCTCCAGGTGGGCGAAGGGGTGGGGTGCAGTTTACAGCAAACCTTGAAGCACAGCCCAGGTCACGTGATAAACCCCACCCGTAAACTCAACGTCTTCTCGTTTTGAGTCCCGGCGGGTCACACCACTTGAAAACAATAGAGAAGTTCAAAAAGGTTGAATCAGTATGTGGTTATGCGAGAAGACTACTAGCCCCCACAAATGCCCTTTTCAGACCTCAACAACACCCCTTTCTGGAACTGAAACGCCCGCTCGGTTGACCAGCGCGCAACGGTACGGTTTATTGCGGAGCAGACGCACCTCCCAGAGACCCGGAGGCTCAATCTAGACAACATTCCGCTTCAAGGGTTTTTGTCCCTGGATGAGGCTGCTGCTGATCTGTTCTTGCGTGAGGCACCGAATCTTTATCCGTGCCTTTCCTGGATGGATAAAAGCTGCTCAGGTACCTCGCTGGGCACACCTACCGTGTACCGACGCACCCCCCCCCCCCCCCTCTCCGAACCCCCCCGACTCCCTTCACAAGCTTGAAAATGGGCTCGTCACACCCGGGCTCTCAATTCACAACATCCATGTCAAGAGAAGGGTTGAAGGTTCCCGACTACGACGCCTCGGTCGAGCTCTTCAAGAGCAACAGATCTCTCCACAACAGGCTACGCGAAGGTGACGCGTTGACCACGGCTCCAAACCTACGAGCGCTTAATCTAGGTGCCGTCGATTTTCCCACACACCAGTGTTGCGTGTCTGTTCGTTTCGATTGGTGCGTACGTCCATGCGTTAGCTTGCTAACAAAAGTCCATTTTGTTGCTGTGTCATCACCAACCCACAACATGCTGCATAGTGGCTGGAAATAGCACGTTATTACGCTGTAGGTCATGATACATGGAGAAAAGCCTTGTCCGTGCCCTTACCGCTCAGGCACCTGAACCACTAGGAGAAAACCAGGGGTTTATCTCCCAAGAATATCTTAGGTTCTTAGGCATTCTGTTCACCGAGCTTCTTACCTGCAAGAAGTACCATGTCACGACTTTGGAGCTGGTTCCACGAGAAATAGGGACTGGGAATCTATCTTCCCCATGATGTGTCGTCGGTGTGGTTAAGCCCAGAAAAACAGCATGAAGCGAGCACGCCCTCCCCCCCCCCCCCCCCACACACACCAGCGGGACGAACAACACGAATAATCCATCCCCATGGGGAGGGTGGGCGGTACCAAAGCAGCAACATCATGCCCGATCTGAGAAGCCGGATGCGTGAGGCCAATTCTTCGCCGGAGGCAAACCGGGAACTGATGCTGAGAATCCGGCGTTCGAACGTCCAGCTCGGGGACGGCCGGATCAAGGTGATGGGATGGAACGGGGTGGGGATGTATGTGTTGTTTTCACTGTTCAGCTTTTTTTGTGTTTGGGGCCGTTGGATGTACAACTAATGTTGCCTTTCCATACGTGTACTCGACGCACACTCAACTCTGGACCCCCTTTTCGAAGCCGTGTAAAAGCACGAGGACTTCCTCACATCAGAAGGTTTAGAATGATGAAAAATCGGAACCTGAACGCGCTCTGTTGTGTGTGTCCTCGCCTCTCGAAGGGGGCTATACTATACCGCGTCATCTCTCGTGCTCTTGCCGCCTTCTGACCGTGGCAACGCTTGCTGCACAATGGAATGTTGTGGTCGTGTTCCGCCCGGTATCCCTGTCCCGCTGCAGCTGCGATTGATCTTGAAACGAGTGTGTTTGGTCCTGCGGTCCTGTGGGTTGGTTCTATCCTCGTTTGACCCTGCCGATCGCATACCTCCTTCTCATTGTTTTTACCAGAGACGACTTTGCGTGTAAACGCTGGGAACGGCAATATTTGCTAGTTGAAGGGGCAACACCCATGTCTGCCCCTGATTCCTCTCATTGTTGTTCGATTGTTCCTGCCTTCCTCCGTCGGTTGGTGTACATGCCTTGACTCGCAGACGCTGACAACATCCCAACACGACTCGATGGACGAGATAGTGGAGGCGACGAGCAAGATGGAGCCCGGCTTCAACGCGAGAACCAAGCAGGACCCTCGATTCTCGAGTATCGAACTCGGAGATCCAGCCGCGGAGAACCTTGTACGTGCCGCCACCGCTTGAAGAGTTGTAGATCCCATCAAAATTGCGTGTGTACTTGTGGATGAATATTTTAGGAAGGCGAAGAATGAGAACGTTGATATGGATACCTGTGACTTTCTTTGTGGGCTGAGAAAGTTGGAAGAGAAAGCTGTTAAACGACAAGTGGGTGCACTGCGGCAGCAGCGGAATACTGAACAGCCTTGATCCGGCAGAATGGACTGCGATTCTTTCAGCGCGGGGTAAACTCACGCACGCGTAACGGCGGCGCCCAACCCTTGTCGCTAGACACGGCAGGACGTCCATGCGCCTTACGCGTGAAACCTAGAGTTCTTGCTCTGCACGAGTACAGCATGTGGAGGCAGGCGAGTTGTAACAGAACGCCAAACAAAACAACCTCTCTGTCTCATATTTCGCTCTCTCTCTCTCATTCCCCCCTGTTCCTCCCCCCCCCCCGCCTGTCCTTTTCCCTCTCGTTGCAAGTGGACGACTTCCAACAGGATGCCAAACTGGTACGCTCCTGAAACGTACGCGCGACAAACGACCCCGAACTTCTGAAAACAGAAAAATATTGAAGGAGGTATCGTGTGGCCTCGTTGATTCTTTACTGCCCGCTGCACGCGACTGGACCTTGGGTGACAACTGAGAGGAAGCAAGCCCTCTCTGAACAATGCCGGGAGTAGATAAACCAGTGACCCTAGGCAACAATCGAGCTTTGACGCCGACTGGCGGCGGACACACCCGGTCGTGTGGCGAATTTTGGTTCGAAGAGCGGGCGTTCGAACGATATACTCTGAGGTGGTGTTCTTAAATTTTGTCCAGAGGACTGCGAACTACAGTAGTTTAAAGGCGGCGTCAGAGTAAAACAGCAACACCTACACAAAAACAACAACTACTGTACCGCGCCACCAACGCCATGAACTGCAACAGCAACAGCATCGGAGAAAGAGCAGAAACGCCTCCTTGTGACACGACCCAGAGGGGGGATAGCACGACAGCAAGGAACGGCCACGAGGGAAAGGCTGCTGAGCACGCGAACGCCGGTAGTTGCTAGTTTTCTTGTGGTTCATGTTCGCCCCGTTTCACGTTCTTGGAGACAAAATCTTGGTCAGAAGGGCAAGGAGAGGCCATCGTGCCAAGGTTGTCGGAGCTGCATGCTCTTCTTGGCGTTGCGCTTGTTCCAACCGACACGGATTCTCTCGCACGTCTCCTGCCCGATAGCGTTTCTTCGCAAACTTCAGGGGGTGGGGGTAGGGGGGGGGGGGGGAAGGGGAAAAGTTCAGGAAACACTTTCCTAA
>FN649727.1:6937078-6955422 GCA_000310025.1 Ectocarpus siliculosus | reverse complement strand
GGCGACACGGGGGAAGCAAAGTAACGTCAAGTACGTACCACTCTTTGTGGAAACATAGGGGGCCATGGGGATATTCACAATTGTTTTCCGCACGGTCCTGGATACTTGAAGAAGCGCGGTATCCACGATGTGTACATCGTTGAAACTGTTGAAAGCCACAAGAAGGACACCGGCGGGAGAAACGATTCCACAAGAAGGTAGGTAGAGAGAGCGAGAGAGAGGGAGAGAGACAGAGATTGGTTCTTTGCTTCTTGGAAGCGAAGCAGCACCACTCCATACGATATGGTGATGATGGTGTGACCGTGGCGGACTACAAAACTCTCGGATGTACCGCAACACCGCGGACATACAAATGCCCCGACGAAACCTTGGTCTGTGGTCGGGCCGTGTGCGACTGCCGTGCAACCTACAAAACGGGGAGCGGGCGAATGGGGAGGGAACAGCTGCTCTTCAAAAAAATAAATCCTCACGTGGCGTAGAAACCAGGGCACTTGGTCAACATGATCTCGTCCCCGAACGAGTCACGTCGGGTCAGAGTCACCGCTTCCCTCGCCGCCGACGCTGTCTTCACAGCAGCTGGCAACACCTTGCCCTTGTCTTTGCTGCGGGTTCGGCTGCGGGTTCGGCTGCCGCCGTCGCTCCCGCTGCCGTTCGGGCGCCCCGCCCCCCCGCCGTCGTCGCTCCCGGCCGACGACAGACGCGCCCAGGATCCATCATCGCTTCTGGTGTCAGACCCTTCGCGCTCCCGCTTCGCGCCTCGTTCATCACCGTGCGATTGCGGCGGCGACGATGACGACGATTCCCCTCTCTCCGCGGCCGACAGCGACGAGTCCCCCTCTTCTCCGGCCTCTACTGCTACCGCCGCCTGCTGCTCTTGCTGGCCCTGGAGAAGCGGCTCGGTCGCCGAGTCTTCCTCCGGCCCTGCTCCTCCTTCCTCTGCCAGCCGTTCTCGTGATCGCGAGGTCCAGTACCTGAGGACGGCGGACGCGTTGGCTGCGGCGGCGGCGGCAGCGGCGGACACGCCTCCGGCTCCGGTACGGCCTCGCCTCGCTCCGTTGTCGTCGTCGCCAGTAGCGGCGACGGCGGTAGAGGAAGCATTCGGAGGAGGCGTGATCAACGGCGGCTGGTAGCCGGGGGGGGTGGCGGAGGCGGCGGAAGCGGAAGCGGCGGCGGCCGCGGCTGCGGCGGCGGTGGCGGCTGCGGCTGCGGCGGCGGCCAGCGTGGCGGGGCTTTCTAAGCTCTGCAGCCAGCGCATCTTTCCGTCGGGGCCGATCACGCGCTGCCATATGCGCCTGCGTCGTGCCCTGCGAGCGCGACCGTGTATGTGTGTGTCGGGTTTTAAGCCCATGGCGACAAATAGAAACACCGTAAGAGAGAGAGAGAGAGAGAGAGAGAGAGAGAGGACGGTGACGGTTTAGGGGCAGTGCAAATTGAGGCGGGAGGGGCGTATCTCTCCACGAGGCACAACGTGAATGAGTCAACGACATGTACGAGACATGAGACATGAGACGTGAGACATGAGACATGAGACAAACTCTTGCCATGAAAACAGGCCACACCACTCCGCAAGCCCCCCCCCGTATCCGAACGACGACACGCACAAAAAAAAAAACTTCGACGAGAAGAACGGCAATGCTCGACACCACCACCACCACCTGCAAGCATGACCCAACACGCCGGCCACCTCTTTCGTCGCTCCGTCGTGGCCCCGCCGACCACGCCCAACACGCCTGCCATCAAACCCCTCTCGGTCGCTCTGTCAACGCCCCGCCGACCATGCCCAACACTCCTGTGGGACGACTCACCTCTTTTGCCGTTCTGTCAAGGGCCCGAGGCGCCGCACCGTGCGGAACGGCGCTGCGCGAGGCTTTTCCCCGTCCTTCGTCTCTCCCCCGAGGGAAGCCCCCACGCGGCGCGCTGATCCGTAACCGTCCCCGCCAACGCCGCCACCGACGATGTAGTCATCGTCGTCGTTATCGTCGTCGTTGTCGTCTGGTGCAGTAGTGCCGCCGCCGTTGCTAAAAAAAAAACGAAACCAAACAAACGATCAAGTGTAATTTTTAGGAAATAAAAGAAAAACTGCGGTTAAGGGAACGAGGCTATTAACTAGGTTGCCTTTCGCGGTTTGAGCCAAGAGCACAAAAAAACAAAAAAAACAGAGCAAGTCCGGGAGGGGGGTGATCAAACCGCCTGATCCCTTTCGGTAAGTCGACAGCAAGGCGGGCAGCCGTTTGCTCGCATCAGGGCTAGGGTTTATCCTTGACAAGGACAGCAAAGGACAAACAAACACATAACATTTCCCCCAAGAATCAATATGCTAAGATGGTGTCAAAGCGAAACACTAGTGGGTCAAAAACACGCATCCACACGTACACATAGCAAGAAGACACACACAAAAAACGTGTGTAGTATAGTCAGAGTATGAGAGCGGAGGGGGTGGCGAAACCCCCCGTCTCCCGCCGAGCTGGCACCGATACTATCTAGTGAACGACGATACCGTCAACACACATAAAAACACACAAAAAAAGTAGGCTTCACCTCCTTCTTCCCCTGGTCCCCTCCACCCACCTGCCCCCCTGCATCAACCCCGTTCCCGCCTGCAGCAGCAGCGGCGGCGGCGCGGCAGCCTCGGGTTCGTTCGCGACCTCGCTCTCCTCGGCATCGCCTCCATCCGTCTCTTTTCCGATCCCCTCCCTGTCCCCGCCCTGTCCGGCCGCGGACATCTCGGTTGCCTCCGTGCTGTCGCTACCTCGTGCTGCGTCGCCAAGTTCACCGCACCCGCCGCCCCCGTCTTCCTCTCCGGCGCCGCTACCGCTGTACGGTGTCGAGAACGGTGGCCTCGCGTCCCCGCCTCCCCCGGCCTTGCCCTCTTCTACGCTCGTTTCGGACGGCTGACAAAAAAAACGCACACACACACACACACACAGATTTGATTTGATTTGATTTGATGGCGTTCTGTACTCCGTAAGACTGACGTCTTCTCATTGGCTAGCGTGGTCGATGGTAGTTCAACACACAAAGAGCAAGAGCAGCAACGAACACTCAAGACAAGGGCCCTTTGTGGAGCACCTGACGGGCAGGGTAGAGATATAGACAACAGCAGCAGCTCGTTCGAGACCGGTAGTCTGGCGGCATCAACAACAAAACAATGTTATTTGCTACATACACAGCAGTTGCTGCTGGTTGGTGTCCACCTAGACACAAGGGTGCCCTCGGCTCACTCATTCATACATCATAATTCACCTTCTTCGATACCGTCGCACCGCCCTTGGGCCTCGAAGTGTCCTTGTCCTTCCAATACGCCTGTTGCCCGCGCCGACACGCAAACGATGACGGTCACGGAGCCACATGATGACCGTCAACAACTATTCAACGTGGAGAAGGACGAACCGAAAAAAGGGCTGTGCACCGATAGCAACGACAACGGTCAAGGAGCCACACGATGACGGCCGACAACTTTTCAACGTGGAGAAGGACGTACCGAAAAAGGGCTGCTGGAGGACACCACTTCTCAGCAATGGCAAGAAAGAACAAACGCAGTCGAGCTCCCTTGGGGGGGGGGGGGGGGGTAAACGCCGCCGGCAAAGTAACAACAACGTAGCGGTGGTGGGTCTCCTCGCGAGGACAAAAATCTTCTTTCCACGCGGCATGGGAGAAAAAAAAAGCAAAAAATCCGGAGGCATTGGGAACAACGACGGACTTGACAACGAGTGCGTGCGTAGTGTAGTGCTTCGGTCTGACCAAGTGTACCATTGGTGCACGACGGCCGCAAAGTAGACTTTGCAATCTACCGCCGGTTTTCATGTAGGATACTGCGCCCCCCGGGGACCGATTATCAAAGCTCGACTGCTAACGGTGCCTGGCACGGCGGCGGCGTTGCGAGTCCAAGCCACCACACACTACTGACACAAGTCCGGTAGACGCCGCGTCTGTACCCACCAGCTCCGGTGTACACCAGCCTCATCACGGACAGCGCGCTCGACGCTGCTGCTATGACACAGGCGGAGACTTGTTTAAACACTCGCAAAGAGGGAACAACACTCGATTTCCAATCGATACCACTTTCCATCCACCCCTCCCTCGTGGCCTCCTTTCCGACAACACCAAGCACGAACAATCTGATTCATCGATGTTAGTGTTTTGCCAGCCCCCTGTAGTCCTTGCTGTCATTTAGTTCGTGTGCGTTGTTGGGAGAATATTTTATGGTCGGCTTATTGCTAAGACAGACAGATCGTCGCACCTCCGCAAACTCCGAGCTCATGCCGCACAGGTCGCAGTGCTTGCAGCGGGGTCTGTTGTCGAACCCGCAGACGGGGCATCGCCAGGAAGCGTTACCCGCAGAGTCTGTAAGACTGCTCCGAAAGATAACCTAAGGGGGTGGGGGTGTTTGCCACACGAGCATACGTTACTCAAATTGGGTTAAGTACTAGACAGCCGTTCGTGTCCACACGTCTGTGTAGCGAAACGAGCATACGTTTCTCAAATTGGGTAGGCAATTGTAGACAGCCGTTCGTGTCCACACGTGTTTATTGCAACACAAGCATACGCTTCTCAAGTTGGGTAAGTACTAGACAGCCGTTCGGTGTGTTGCCGCACTACAGCAGTAGTATACGTTTCTCAAATTGGGTCAAGTACTAGACTGCCGTTCGTGTCCCACACGTGTGTGTTGCGGCACGGGCATACGTTACTCAAATTGGGTAGAGTAATCGATAGCCGTTCGTGTGTGAGAGTCAAGGGAGAGTTGCTGTCGTATTGTGCGCATCGTACATACGTAGACACTGCCGTCGTCCATAACCGACCTCGTGCTGCTGTTCCTCGCCGTCGTCGTCGAGCAGGGGCACCGCAAGATCACCCCCGGAGGCGAGCCACCACCTCTCGTGCCACATCGCCACGAACTTCCTCGCCATCGTGAGGAAGCAGCAGCAGCACAGCAGGGCCGAGAGCGTCAGGACCAGCACGTACCAGCCGGCCCCCTCCTGACAGGTTGCCTGAAAAAAAAAGAAGGGAGAAAAGCGACGACATGCAGGAAAGCGGGAGAAATTAAGAGAAAGGCTGCAGGGGCCTGCGTTCACCGCCGCAGAGACGAAGCTTTGCAGCAATGCGTTGTGCGCGTGCATGCGCATGGTTTTCGACTAACGTTGAGTCAGGGTTGCGCTTGTTTCGTGGTTCCTGGGGGTGGCGGGGTCCGCCGTTTGGAAACATAACTTACATACATACGTTTCACGTTTGCACGTGGCAACACTGCTGTCGTGTCGTCGAGCTCTCGCAGGTTACAGGGCGACTTCTACCCTGATTTGGTCCTCATGGCCATTGACATGTGACCAAAACTTCAGGAGTTCCAACAGAGCAAGCTGGTGGGAGTACTTCCCGGCCGCATGATCCTCCAGCTCACTGGTGCTGTGCTGCTCTTGACACAAGTAGTCCCTTCATTGACATGTGACCAAAACTTCAGGAGTTCCAACAGAGCAAGCTGGTGGGAGTACTTCCCGGCCGCATGATCCTCCAGCTCACTGGTGCTGTGCTGCTCTTCACACAAGTAGTTTCTTCGTTTCCAGGGACGCATCCTACTACCTCTAATCGTACGCCAGTACTGCCGTCCGCCGCACACCGCCGTTCAAGCCAAACTGCACGTACTCGGATTTTGGAAACGCCTCGTACACTGTAGACTATGATACACACTCTATCCTACGCCAGACCCCCGTCGGCAGCTGTGATTTCGGGTTGTCGCAACGCGTGCATACCGTGGTTTCGCTTTGGAAAAGCACTGTAACACCAGGTGTGGGCGTCTCTTTCGTTCCCTCTCTCGCGGCTTTCAGGGTGTACACAGGCAGTTGCGGCGAAACAAACGGCTCTTTGTATTACAAAATGCATGTGTGTAAATAGCAAAAAACGCCTCTGTCTTTTGAACGCCCGCGGTACAGCGCTTTCCGTTACCGCCGTGCGGTTGGCTTTCTACCTAGAGAGATAAGGGCATCTCATGATGCAGCATATGCATAGAAGGACGGCTGTTGGTGTAGGGCCATCACTGCCTTCCAGCGCCTGCTGCTGCTGCTGCTGCTGTAACGCGGAGACCTCAGAGTGCGATATGTACTGCCCTGATGCTGAGAAGATGTTTACTTCGTAGGACCAGTTCATGCGATGGCCGCCGCACAAAGCAGGTGATGCAGAGAGCAGACGTTTCAGAACGACTTTCTATGTAGGTGCCGGCCTAAGGCTTGGCAACAAAGCCAAGAGAACCTATAGAGGTTGCAGTTTACAGGCAGTCAGGCAACCGTTCTGGTGTGGACAATTTTGTACCAAGGAGAAGTGCGGCGTTCATTCAAAAACAAGGGTTGTCGATTCAACAAGAGGCAAAAAGGTAGCGTATTAATACAAAACTCCTTCTTCACCTGCAGCTCTCCGATCTCACAGCTGTCCTGAGTTCCAAAGCGAGGCACGCACAGCCCGCCCCCGACAACGCCGCGCGATCCGTCCTTGGGCACGTTGCACCAGAGGCATCCTACATCGCCCTGACCGAAGTAGTCGACACATGACTCGCAAGTGGCAAACTTAGAGCAGGTGGAGTTACCCGGTTGCTGGCTGCTGTCGTCGTCCAAGTCGAAGTACGACGACATCGGTCTCGCCTCCTTGGGCGTCTCCCTCCCAACTGACTCACGAGCGAGAGGGAGAGATGATGGAGGATAGAGCAGAGAGCAGAAGAGACGAGGACGGCTGACGGCAAGCGGCGGGGAGGAGGGTGGGCAGACCGCAACGGTGAGGGGGGGGGGGGTTCTGCGAAGAATATTGGTCGTGGGCCCCCTCAATGATTTTGATTTGGATGCGCAGGATCCAGGTTTCCGCAGACCTCACCCTGCTCTCTGTCTCGCTGTGATTTCACCAGTCACGCTCGCACGCCGGTAGCTTACGGCAAGATGCCCCTAACGGCGGAGTATACATGGGCAGAGTCGGAGACCATAATTCAAGTACAAGTGCCGCTGAAGGGACAATCAGCATCCAAACTCGATGTCTTCGGTGAGACTGCTTCACTTGGTTTCACTTTATCCCAACAAATCATGAGTCTTCCAATCACACCCTGGGGATTTCCTGTGGAAGAAAGAGAGAGAGAGCCGTCTTCTTGCGCCACCAACTCATCCTCTCACGTCGCGATGCCTGCCTACCTACTGCTCCCTTGTCTTCGTAAGCGACCGAATGTTACCTGAAGGTATCTTTTCCGCCGTACCTTCTGGAGGTGGATCTTGACGGGTACATCGATTCCATGCAGCCGAAGGCCAGGGTGGAGAACGGCACCCTCATGATCAAAGCAAAAAAGAAGGAGGGCAGCGCCAGATTGTGGGGATCCTTAGGTCAACGTGTCAGCCGCAAGTGCGATCCCAAGGTCAAGGCTCGTCGCGAGGAGTCCATCAAAGAGAAACACAAGCTGGAGGACGAGGTTAGTTTTGTCGCCGGTCGGTCGTATGGTCTCGCCTGAGCCAGTTTGTAGTCGATCTCGTTTCTTGCGAGAGGACCGGTGCAACAACATGTTTAGTACGAGATACTGTACCACCGCCAGTTTGACGTGACATCTACCCGCATCAGGACGTGTGTTTAGCAACTCTGCCGTCTCTCTCCATTCTGCAGAAATTACGAGCCCTTGATTGGTGGTTGGTTGAACTGCTTATACAACGACCTACGTGTAGCAGGCGGCAGGTGCATTCTTGCTCCTGATGAACTCCATAACCCCGCACTTAGTGTACATATGTAATGACGACAATGTAGCTTCCTTCGATGTACTTGGAGGCCCGTCCTTCACTGTCACGGCCGTGAGATCGTCTTGTCGTGGCATGACACAATCATCACGGTCCCAATGCCGCCTTCTAACCACACGATCCCCCGCTCGGACCTCCTTATCGTACCGTCGGTTTTCTCAGCTCAAGGAGCGCGTGAGCCTTAGAAGGCACCAGGATGAGCGCTTGGCATTGCGCAGCCAAATGAGCGTGGAGGAAGATGAAAGGAGGCGAATCGACGACATCAAGGCCGAGGAAAAGGAGAAAGCGGAGGTGCCTACCAAATGCTCGCGTTTTCAAACGATGTCGCTCATTTGTAGGTTTAATCTGAGCAACAGGAGAGCATCGATTAGTCGGTGGTTCCGCTCACCTCTGTCGTACTGCTGCAAACGATGGACGATGCATGACTCTAGGTTTGTTTTGGAGGTGTGCGTAAGTGTACCGGGGAAGTTGCCCATCACGGCCGTTGGTTTCACGGAGTCGTTCTTCCCAAATGCCGTTTTATCTTGAGCGTCCTCGCCCGTTTGTGCGTGTCAGGCAGAAGTGTACCGGGCTTTCGCGCAGCTGGCCGCAAAGCAAAATCGAGGAGATTCCGCGGGAACCGAAGCGCAACCAAAAGAGGCGCGGAGCCAGGGGCGTCACCAACAAGACAAGTTCACGCTGCCGCCGAGCTCAACTTGTTCCCCGAGAGATCGGCTTCATACAATCGTTGAGGGAGTTTCCGACGAACATAGTCCTACTCCCGAGATTATGGCTCCTGCGTATACCGCTGCTACAAAGGTCGATGCCGGGAACTCCATTTGGCAGGAGGAAACTGCCACCATCAAAGACGGAGACAGAGGCTACCAGGAAGCCGACGGAGAAAGTGAACGCAGCGGTAGCACAAGCGCGACCGCTGAGTCGTCGTGGTCGTCTGTAGAATTTACCCAGCAAGACGAACAAGAAGAACAGCAGGGCGATAAAACTGACGCCCAGCACAGCGACGAGGACGAGACCCCAGTGAGCTATACGCCGGCGCCGAGGACGTCGGTCGGGGTCATTCCCGTTGGGTTTACCACGCGGCTGTTCCCGACTCCGCTGAGGGAGTCAAAGGTGGCCGACGAGTCAGCGTGGATAATGAAGAACCGCCGGCACCTCCACAAGAACCACGCGCTAGTGGGTAGGCTGCCCGCAGCGGGTTCAGGCTCAGCGGGGGTTGGCGGAGGAGACAAAGATATACCGGAGAGCGACCCCGTCTGGCTCAAGGGTAAGGGCGACGACCTCTACCGGGGGGGCGACTTCCTCGGGGCCGTGAACGCCTACACCGCGGCGCTCGACGCCGATCCCAGGGCCGCCGCCTGCCTCTCCAACCGCGCCGCCTGCTACCTCCGCCTCAGCGGCTGCAACAGCAGCAGCCACGACCAGCGCCGACGACACGCTTCGGCGTGCGTGGCCGACTGCGGGGCCGCCCTCGAAATCCTCCGGGCGCTGCCCGAGACCGGGCCAAGCCAGGCGAGAGCGCTCGCGCGCCGCTCGCTGGCCTACCGCGAACTGGGGCACTACCAGTCCAGCCTCGAAGACTGTCGCGCCGCGCTGCTGTTCAGCCCGGGGGATGCGGCGCTTCTCGAGGAGGCAGCCCAGGGGGAGCCGCTGGCGCAGGCCGAGCGGTGCAAGAAGGAGGGTGCCACTCGATTTGCCGCCGGCGACGTTCGCGGCGCGTGCGAGCTGTACACGACGGCCCTCGAAGCGGTGCCGGGCTTCCCGCCCGCGCTGTCGAACCGGGCCGCGTGTTACCTCGCCCTCGGGAAGCCGGGCGAGTGCGTGCGCGACTGCACGGCAGTCCTGGAGATGCTCTCCGCTTCAGACACGGACCTTTTATCTCTCCTTTGCGACGACCACGACCACAACCATCAACACCCTATTCCAAGAGCAGGGAGCAGCCCGACCGAAAGTGCTGCTCCCGTTGAAAACGAAAAGGAACAAGAGCGGGCCTCACCATTCCCAGCGACAGCGGCGGCTGATAGAACTCCTGCTTCGCCGCCGCCGCCGCCGCCGCCGCCTGTTGGGTCATTACCCCCACCGGGGTCAGAGAAGCGCACAAAATGGGTGATGACTACGGTGGCGCGGCGAGCGAGGGCAAACCTGCAGCTGGACAACGTTGAGGGTGCCCTGCGGGACTTCCGCACGGCGAACTCGATCTGCCCGGGCAACGAGGGCGTCGAAGAAGACATCCGAGAGCTGGAGCGACGCATTAACGAAGCATAAACGCCTTTGGAGCAACACTGAAACCCTTGGCGGGCGTGACGATATAATCTCTCTTGAAGTATCCACTCGCTCTAGTTTCTTCGAGGGTCAAGCTGCAAGCACAAGCAGCAGGTGACGGGGTAGCTGTCCTACAGAGTTTTTTCCAGAGGGGCTAAAAGCACGCCTACGAACGTTTACGACGTGAAACAGCGAAACTCTTCCGTTCCATCGTTGGCCGTTGTAGTGGTGCCCACTTAATTTTTTTTTGTTTCAAACGGTAAAGGCGCGAGTGAGTACAACGTAGAGCCATCGATCGTTTAACTGCAGAACTGGCGATGGGTGTATATGTCAAAGGCACGAGGGGGGTCAACCAACACTGTTATGTATACAGAATGGAAGAGCTTGAGTCGGTGTGCCAAGATTTTAGCCGACAGGGAATGCACCGTTTAAGAAATGCACCAGCGGGTGCGAACGGCGTCATATGCAGCGACAAATACCCGTATTGGCACACTCAAGGACTGTCTCGCCTTGTAGCAGCAGCGGCACACGTCGAATCTCTACAACAACGAGATTCGCATGATTGGCTTATCTAGTTCACACTTGCCCAAAGATCGTTGGACATCTAGGATGTGCACGCAAAGTGCGAAAGAGGGCACACGATGTCCTTCACCGCCTTCTTGCTCGACGCAAACGACACGCCTGGGAAAGCTCTCTGTGCGCGAGAAAACGCCGCAATCGCCAGAATTCCTAGAACTTTTTTTTTTTTTGTCGTCCCATTTATTCCGTGGGCGTTTAAAATTGTACAAGTCCGGACGCACCAGCCGGGGTCACACAGGAAGAAGGCCACACTGGAGTTGTATATCGAAAGTGAAAATAGCTCAGGTCATGACCGCCTTTTGAGACGGAGTCGCGCGTTCTCAAGGACCACACGGCGGCACTTGGTAGAGTAGACTAATGCCGCAACACACGCGTGATTACATAGAAAATCGTGGACCAGGTTATTTACGTCGCTAGACAACACAAAGTCATCGCCAGAAAGTTCCCAAAGAACCGGACCACGAAAAGCAAAAATATTGGTGCCAAAGAATATGTCATCCTTTGGACCCATCAAACACCCTCTTCTCCTCGGTTCGCGCGAAGCTGGGACTGCGTGCTCTCTTACGCCTCCAAACCACCAACGCTTTCTTCCGACGCTAGTGAACGGTGTAAAACAATCCCAAGATGCCCCCCCATGAAAACGATTGTACCACCAGAGACGTGTCCAGCCGTGGCTTCACCCTCTTTCTGCACACTAGCTCTCCTTCTTCCCTCTCCGCTATAGTCCACCACCCGGCGCCCCATGGCCACTCAAACCACAGCAGTCGCTCCCCTTCCTCTCAGTCGTCGTACTCGCGCGGCTGGGAGAAGAAGTAAATGAAGAACGCGATGGCCGAGGCCAGCCCGATCCCAAGAACGATTGGGATCGCCAGAATGCCGGGACCATTGATCGTGCCCACGATGCCGTTGGCGAAGAATTCGGCGAAGTTGTCGGCGTGCGCGGGCACCGCGGAGCCCGTGAGGGTTGCCGCTGACGCTACCGCCGCCACGGCAGCGACACGCTGGGCGCTCTTGCTGCTCCCAGGCTCACCTGCCGCCATGGACGGCCCTCGGGTCGTCGTGCGGCTCGCTCCTGCCGTTATGCAAGATATGGGTGAAGGGCGAGCAATGTAAATCTACGGAGTTTTGCATGACCGCAAGGATATACCTTGAGGTATCGAGACCATACAAGTCTGCAATCAGTAACACGAAAGACATTCTTCCAATATAGCCGAGTCGTTCGGGAGGATTTAGACTATGTTCGAACGCGTGAACACTGCTGTGCGTGACGCCTGTTGCTAGAATTGTCACTACCAGTACAGCAGTAGAGAGACCAACGGAAGGGGGGTAGAGGAGCAACACTTACTTCGTCGGCAAAAAAAAAAAAGGAGATATCAGTTGATACTCTGCTGTTGTGCTAATCTCTGGCTACCTACGCCCGTTATTTCATATATAGAGGGTTGAATAGTCCGTGGTGCTCACAGCAGTAACGAAGAAGGAACGGAGGGAAGGATGGTATCTACCGTACGACCAAGGGCGGCATGACACATGATGATTTTTACGTCGACATGTTTCCTCAAACGCAATACTATCGGAAAGAGAGAGAGAGAGGTCAACCGGCAGCGGACAAATGCCTTGCAAGCAGCAAAAAGAGAGTTGCCAGTGATATCAGTCCCTCCTCTGCACCTGTGTGGCGGGAGGCTCTGGTGAAGGGTGCCACGTGCTGGCTCTGAGTCGCCGACGGTCGGAGAGAGGCAGCTCGCCCCACAGGTTGTCTACCAAAGCTGGTAGGCGAGACATGGAAGGCTGTGCACGTTGACAGTACAAAAGCCAACGCAAGAAGTGCCAACCTCCACGCAGCGCCCATCATGGTTTCTAGGGAATGGTGGGGTTTGTGGATGTAGCACGTGTCAAGCGGCTGTGGTGTGTGCGACGTCTGCGACGTGCCGTCTTGCATATGGGGCACCGTGGAATCGTTCGATGTTGGAAACGGGGGGTAAGAATAAAGTTCCGCCGCGTTGTGGCTAACCCATCGCGACATTCCACGCTCTTCTGACTCCCCACGGCTGCCCATCGGGCATCAAGCACCTACCACGCTGCTCTTGCGGAGTACGCGAGCGCATTCTGGTCTGCAATCGCCCCGAAAGAGTGCGTTGCCGTAATCGCTCTCGGGAGATCGGGGATTGATTTTCGAATAGTGCAACTATCTACAAATTTACAAATTTGAATACCTGCCGAGAGCTCCCCGCGCTGCTGCATTGCCCGTTCAGAGGGAGATTTGAGAATTTGGCGGTAGCCGTGGGCGGCCACCGATGTCGCTGTCCTGGAGCGACCACACGTTTGACAGCGTGTTGTTCCAGCCGCATGGAGTGGAGCAGCATCGTGGCCTTCTGAACATGAGCTCGATCCCTACCAAGTGAGTCTTTCACAGCATTTTGGTCGTACAACAGCAGCAGTTTCGCGGCATTGCTCCTTGTATCTTCCACATGCGGTCGTCGTGCCGCACATCGCCGAAGGGCCACAGCAGTACAGTAGTTTGGACCGCATGGGATAAGATTCAGGCTAGCAAACGCCACCTTAATATTATTATTGAGCTACCAAACGTTTGAAAATCTGGGGAAAGATATCTACACACACACACCAATTGGCGGGCCTGGGTAGGAAGACAACAGAGGTTTAAGGAATAATAAATACACACACAGAAAGACTACCCATTCGAGATATACCCGCAGTCGAAAGGTTATGACCGAGGGTTTCACAAAAATTGGAACACACCGGAGACCTGGCTTCTTCCCTTCTTTGCGCCACCCACTAGGCCAAACCTAAGCTATTGCAGTATGCAGCAGGTGTCCCTCTCAAAACCTTACTGGAAAGGCTTTTAACAAGTCCCTTCGAACGGGGGCATCATTGTTCTCGATGCCATCTAGATTACGGAGTACCATTTGATTGCTAGAGGGCTCCCTGCATATTTTGTTCTCTTCCGATACTGAATCCCGAGTCAGTTACGATCGTCAATGCATTGTTTGAGCTATTAGTTTACTTTTACACCGAGAACGTCGTACACCACCAAGGAGCCCCTCAACTCTGAATGATAATGTTGGTGTCGATAAGTAGACTAAATACACAGCGTTCTACAAATGGTCTACTGGGTTGCATTTTACGATTTTTTGTCAGCGTGAGAACCACGAAGGGCCAAGAGCGCTTGTTGCGTGTCTCGCGACTGGTCTTTCGGCTACTTGCGCACTTATATTTGCAGCGTGCATAAAAATTTTGTTGTGCGGTCAACCCAGCGCGCACACGCAGAATTCCTGAAAGAAAATGTATTGGCAGCACAAATGGAGAGGGCGTGCATTTTCCTCAACTGCCGATGCTCACCCTCCCCCGAGAGCGCGACGCCTTGGCATGGTTTCGCCCGAACGACTAGTGTCACATCTCTTCCCCCCCCCTTGCCCGCTCCCGCTTTCTGTCTGCTCTTGGTGGGGGGGAAAGGTATGAGAACGCCTCTGTTTTTCACCAGACCGAGTGGGTCGATGTCGACACCATCAGCATCAACCTCGCGGGCAACGTGGTGATCTTCCTGCTAGCCCTGACCTTTTTCTGGAGCTCGAGGCGGCACTACCCCAGCTATTTCTCGTCCAAGCGGTACTACCTGCCGGACCAGACGCCGCCGGACCTTCCCTCTTCGGGGTTTCTCAGCTGGATAATGTGAGAGAGAGAAGTAAGAGAGAGACAGAGAGAGACAGAGAGAATGCCGCGGAAAATCTCATATGTGAGAGAGAGAGAGATGAGAGAGAGAGAATGCAGCGGACGATCTCGGATGGAGAGTGTGCGAGAGAGAGACATCAAAAGAGGTAAAATGCCGCTAACGATCTAAACTGAAATATTTGAGGGTGTGTGAAGGAGCGAGTGAGAGAGAGAGACAGAACAACGACCAGTGTGAGAGAGAGATAAGAGAGAATGCCGCGGATGATCTCAGCTGGATAGTGTGCGAAAGACAGATAAATAATGGAGAAAATATGCCGCTGACGATCTCAGCAGGACCATGCGTGTTTGAGGAAGCGCATTGCTGTTGAAGCTGATGGCGTGTATGTTGCCACCTGTTGCCACGTTTCATGTGTGGCAGAGCACTTATACAGCTGCTTGGCGCTCCGTCCCCCTCCGAGGGTGGAACGGTCAATCGCGTCGCCCGTGGTTCCAGTACCCTCTCCACCCGCTGCCTTGCTTCACTCGGCTAAGCTAGCTTCTTGTCCCATCGCTCCTCCCCCCATGCCTCGGAGCCCTCCTTCAGCTCACCTCTTAACTCTTGCAACGCACTGCTTTGTGTCTACAACGTCCCAACGTCATCTTGTGACCATCTTACTGACTGACTGACTAAATAGCCGGCTGACTGGCTGACTAACTGACTGACTGTAAAATCCGGCTGGCTAACTGGCTGACTAGCTGGCTGACTAACAGGATGACTTGAAAAACCGACTGACAGAACATCCATTTGACGTGACTGACGGATATACCGACTGTCTGACTGGCTGGCTGAATGTACAGGCCGCTGATGGCCTTCCCGGAAGACGATATCTTGACGTACGCCGGGTTCGACGCCGCCATTTTCCTCCGGTTCTATGCCGTGGCCTTCAAGGTGTGGAGAAATCAATGTCTTACCACGCGCCGAGATGTTTTTATGGAGTCGGCGGTTGCCGGGATCCGAATACGGGCAAGGAAATGGACACTCAGATGGGGGAGTGTGTGGGGGGGGTTAGAGATTGTCGCTTTTGTGAGATGCTTCCTGCGGCAGAGTACGTGTGGGGGAAAAAGCCGAGGTGTTTTGCTGATTGCACCACCTCTTGATGTCATGTCTTGACGATTAGGTTGTGCCCCTATCTACCACGCACCGTACCCCTTGCCCTACTACCACCACCACGTTGGGGACACACAGCTGGGAATTGGATTGACACAAATAAACCAGGAAGATACGATATCCAAATCTGTTAACAAGTTCCTAGGGAAAATACTCAATTGTTGAGCTATTTTATGAACGGAATCTCCCTGATTCTGCGCCTTGATGGACACAGGCCCAGAAACGAATTGACGCCGTTTGTTGAAATCCCCGCGTAATAAAACAACGAAATACAGGTGTTCGCGCTCTTCGCACCGTACGGCCTTCTGGTGCTGATTCCCGTCAACGTCATGGAGACCCCGAGCGACAGCAACCAGGCCCAGACCAACATCAACACCTTCAACCGGCTGTCCATGTCAAACGTGCAGCACTACAACCCTTGCATGTGGCTTCACGCGCTTGGGATATACCTCCTGTCCGCCTTGGCCATGTACTTTCTGGTGGTCGAGTACAGGTGCACGCCGTTTTTTTTTCTTTTTGTCTCCTCTTTCTGTTCTGGAGTGACGGGTACGATGGTGTTCGTTGCATGCTGCTGGTGGCCGTTGGTGTTGTTGTTGTAGAGCGTGTGTGTGTCCCCGACCCTTTTTTTTTTGTGTGTTTCTTTTTGTTTTTTTTGTTTCTGTCGTGTGCTTGCCGTCCTCAACCCAAGGATGACTGATTTTCGCATTCGACGGGACTGGCGTGTTTCCCTTCGTTCGCGATAAAAAAGGGTGTAGCGAAAGCGGCTCGAAAGGACGAGGTCGTCGTCTTTTCGAGCGCCTGTCACCACGCCAAGCATTGCAACTTTTAAGTGTTCTGCCTTCCCTTCCACCGGCGTATAAATAGTTATAGCCTCTCTGCGGTGCGGTTCAACCCTCCGCCCCCGCCCCCCGCCCCCCGCCCCCCCCCGGGCGGCCTGCCTGGCGTCGCCCCCGCCGTTTCCAGGTACTACACAAATCTGCGCCACCGGTTCTTGAGACGAAAGTCGGCGCACCTGCGGACCATCGTGGTGCAGGGCGTGCCTCGCGAGATGAGGTCGGACTCCAAGCTCTTCACGTATTTCAACACACTGTACCCGGAAGAGGTGCGCGTGATCTTCCTCACATATCAACGCCGTCTGTGTTCACACGCGTGTGCTTGATTGTGGGTGTCTTTATTGTTGGCCTCGACGGCGGTAACCGGCTACTGGCCAATGACGTCTATTCTCAGCGTGGTTGAAAGCAGAAATGATAATGATTCCAAAGGCCATTTGATCGGGGACCCCGTGAGCGTTTGTATGTGTATGTTGTGTTACAGGTTGAGGTAGGTACATATTTATGTGTGTGCTTCCGAGTGTTCTGTGTTCGTGTATGTGGGTTAGGTGTTTGTTTTTTGTGGTCTTTGTGTTTTATGTTTTACGTATTCAAGTATTACGATTTTGGGTGTCCTGTGTCCGTGTGCGTGGGTGTGTTTTTGTTCTCTTTTAGGGCCCAAGTTGGTAGACTGCGACCCTTTTTGCATACATACTACATTGTCGTGGGTGTGTTGTGGGCCTTCGTCTGCCTTTCGTGTTTACCCGTTGAGCGTGTGTCCATGTCTGTGTTTGCTCCGGACCTGCTTTTCCCGGCCCGCGACTGGTTTTATGGGCCAACCGCGCCTCATAGCGTCTCATCAAACATACCGTCTGTCTCGCGCGAATCCAGCTCTCCGCCCCTCTTGTGTGTACCCGATTTGGGTGCGCACACCGCGGAGCTTCGACATGCGCCACGGCGCCCCCAGGTCCTCCCAAAACCGCTTTGAGTTACGTCTACATCCACAAGAGAGCTTGTTTTCTAAGCTGGTGGCCCTTTCTTGCTTTTTTGTAAGCACTACCAGCAACCATGTTTAGGCCTCGACCAAGCTGTTTGTGTTGTCTTCTTTTTTTTTTTGTCGCTTGTCACGAACCGCTGTGACGCTAAAAAGCGTGCCATGCAACGCCGCTGATCGACTGCCTGCCGGGCGCACCCAGGTGGTGAACGTGCACATACCCCAAAACCTGTCCCGTCTGCGGGGCCTCATCCGGGAGAGGCAAGCCGTGCTGGAGAACCTCGGGAAGGGGCTGGCGGAGAAGGGGGTGAGGGGGGAGGAGCAGTACCACTACACTGGTGAGTGGCTCTCCCTCAGGATGTTGTCGTCCTCGAAGCATGATAGGGGGTGCTGCTCTCGCCCTGTGAACGGAGAGCTCTCTGGGCTGATTCGCTGCAGCGTAGTTGACCACCTTTTTTTTGCCGCCTTTGGCAAAGTAGGAAGGAGTGATTGGGCTATCGGTGCTCGGTTCCTGTGGGAACAATGCTCCGTCCTCTCGAGGACACGTGGTCAATGGCCTAACGATGAAGACATGCAAGCATGAGCACGCCCCCCGCCCGTCCCCCCAAAGAAGATGCAATGGGTAGAGTTTGTCTACCTCGATAGGTTGGCACACAGTGGTGCGCCAGCAGGGGTAGAAGAAGCGGCTTCAGAATAGTATTTTACAACGCAGGACGAGGAGACGAACGAAAGCATGGCGTCGTATGAAGGAGTACGTTGGGGGGGCAAAGCGTCTTTCGTCGACGTCGTTGGGTGAAACATTTTGCGTTAGTGGTAACTTGTCGCTCCCCTGCCCTCGTTCTACCACCAACTGGTGTTGCTGCTGCTGCTGCTTGCTGTCAAAATCTTCAGGAGTGTTGTGCTACCGAAGGAAGCGGGTCAACACCGTGGGCTTTTGCTCGACGCAACTAGACCGGCTCAACCTTGCTATCGCCACCGAGCAGGACCAGCGAATTCCGCGGAGCCGCCGCCGCTTCGGCTGGGGGCCGACTCTTCCGGTGCGTGTGTTGAACAGACACATTGCCTTCAGACAGGCGTTTTGTTTTGGGTGGGGACGGGGGCGGGGGGCGCCCTCATGTTTTGCACGC
>FN649727.1:6929578-6932078 GCA_000310025.1 Ectocarpus siliculosus | reverse complement strand
ATGGTGGTACCACGTATTTGGTCAAGACCTCGTCGTCGAGAGCTTCCCTTGCACGTGTGTCAATCGGGTCGGGTCTCGCACCCTGTTGTGGAGCAATCCACCTTTCTTACAGATTGATCGTTTTGCACACCTGTCTGTGTGTTCGCGACGGTACTTTCGGCTCGGGGAGGCTCCCGTTGTGGTAGCGTGTGCGTCAACGTACAACTTGAGTGGTAATCTAGTTTGTGGATCGGGCTATTCGGCCGACAGCATGTATGGTGCTTCAGTTTCGGCGGGAGAATACGCACAAAGTATTTTTTCTGCTGCGCCCCCCCTCCCCCCCCCGACATGCGTACCACGCAATGAAGCTTGACACACTAGTGCGTTACGCGTACATGCATTTTTTTTTTGTCGCTGGCACAAGTTTGTGTGCTCTCATCTATTTCTCCTGTGTATCTACACAACGCGTTCACCTTTTTTTGCCGTCTCTCTTGTCGTTTGTTCTTCCGTATCGAAAAAAAAAGGTGTGCGGTTTCTTCTGCGACTACGTGATCATCCGGGCGTTCACGGGCATGTCGATGGAGCTGGTAAGGGCCTACGCGTTCCTGCCGGCCGTGATGGCGATGCTGACCAAGAAGAAGGCGTGGGGGCGTCCCATACATGGGGACACAGTAGAGGTACGTGTCCTGCTGCTGCTGCTGCTGCTGCTGCTGCTGCTGCTGCTGCTGCTGCTGCTGCTACTGCTGCTGCTGCTGCTGCTGCTGCTGCTGCTGCTGCTGCTGCTACTGCTGCTGCTGCTGCTGTTGTTGGTGCTGTTGCTGTTGCTGTTGCCGCAGTTGTTGTTGTTGCTGCTGTTGTTGCTGTGTGGCTGCTGTCATGATATTTCTAGAATCTTTGTAGTTTTGCGTGAATCTAGCGCTCGTGCCACAACGGGTATATGAGGGTATGGCCGCAGAAGAACGGACACACGAGTGCTGCAGTTCGGGTGTCGAAACACCTCACACCGAAACCCAGCTTGACTGACTGACTCATCAACTCCCTCCGCGCATCTCCGCCGCCCAACTGAACAAACGTACTTGGTGCTTCCTTCCTTGATTCACTCCACACTTCTGGCACCCCCTCCTAACACGAAACAACACCTATTGCACCGCATCACACCGCCCAAGGCTCGGAGACACCGGTTCGACAGCCAAACGTCAAACGCTTCGAACGGGGGCGGCGGCGTCGGAAAGGGAGTCGGCTACGGGATGGCGGGCCGTCACTTGCCTATCCCCGGCAACGGCGGCGGGGGCGGCGCCAGGCCCGCCTCGGGCGCGTCCTCACCGGTGAACTCTGGGTCCTCCTCTAACAGGATACCCATGCACCCGGGAGGGTTCTACTACGGCCAGGTGCGGGGGAAGTACATACCTTTGGGGGGGGGGGCTCAGTAGCATCATGCATCATGTGTGCCGTAATAGTCTTTTTTGACGGAGTACGTCGGCAATTCTCGCCGATCAGGCCCGCCTGCGCGCGAAGCGAGGTGGGGGGAGGGAGGGGGGGGGGGGTAGGTTACGCGCCAAAGGAGTTCGTGTTTCGCGTGTATGTGAATGGCTTTGCGTTCACGATCCTTCCTCCTTCCTGCTGCTGGAGACGGCGGTTGGCAGTGTTTAAAGTAGTGGTGAAACATGGGGCAGTTCTAGCGTCATGTCGGGTGCTGGACTTGATACGAATGGTCATGATTTTTTTTTCTGAAATCGTCTTTTTTTACGGGGACGCCATCCGCAAAGCGCATTCCTAGTCTCTAGACAAGCATGTTATGACGCTTGTACGTCGTTGTTTTTCTTGCATGCCTTCCTTTTACATAGTCCCGACTTGTTTTACCTCGTGGCTTGAGCTCACATACTCCCCTCTGGCCGCTCTCAACACGCGCTTCCCCTTTCTACCCTTTTTTTCCCTCTTTTTTTTTTATTTTGTCATGTCGATGTTTTGTGGCATTTTTGTGTCGCTTCGTCTCCATGATTTACCGGCTGCTACTATATGGTATGTTTCCTTTCTCTCCGCGTGTTCTTCTATCTGCGTCTTGTCTCTCTGTCCGCCCGTATCACCCGTGCGGTCCCGGCGGAAGATGTACGCGCAAGATCTCCTGGTGGTGGTGGTGGTCATGACTTACGCGTGCGTGGCGCCGGTGGTGATCATCCCGGCCCTCATGTTCTTCTTCTTGGCGCAGGTCGTCTACCGGCATCAGCTGCTGTGAGTAGTTGCTGGCTGCTGCTGCTGCTGCTGCTGCTGCTGCTGTCGTTGTTGTAGGTGTTGTGGTCGTCGTGTGCTACCCAGTCCATTGCGATGCCATGTGCTGTGACCTCGCTTGCCGGCTTGGGTGCGGCGCCCGCTGCGAGTACTTGGTTCCTGCTGGTGTTGTTGTTGTTGTTGCTGCTGCTGCTGCTGCTGCTGCTGTTGGTGTTGTTGCTAATTGTTATCCGGTCTAAGACCCCGACAACTCATTGCTGTCTCCTCCACACACGCTGTACTCTCTCGCTCTCTC
>FN649727.1:6890340-6918557 GCA_000310025.1 Ectocarpus siliculosus | reverse complement strand
CAGGAAAACCCCCCCGGGCCCCCCCCCCGGGCCCGGGGGGGGGGGCCCCCCCCCCCCGCCCGGGGGGAAAACCCGGGGGAAAAATTTAACTTTTGGCAAACCCCCCCCCCCGGGGGGTTTTTTTTTAGGTTTTTTTTCCGGGAAAAAAGGGGGGCCCCGCCCCCCCCCCCGAAGGGGGGGGGTGGGGTTTCCCCCCTTCCCCCCCCCCCCAAGGGTTTAAAAAAAAAGTTGGCCGGACCGGGGCCCCCCCCCCCCCCCCCCCCCCGACATAAAAAACGGGTAACCCCCCCCCCCCCCTTACCTTGTCCCTTGGCTGCATGATGAGATCTTTCCCGCAGAGCGCCCGGAGAGCCTTGGCGCAGTCCACGCGTCCGAAGGCGGCCATGGTGTGGAGGGCGGTCTCTCCGGTGCCCGATCCGGTGTTGGGATTGCAGCCGCGAAGAATCAGCTGTCGAACTGCACGTGGTTGTTAAGGAGGACGTGTTGCGTGCATGTCGGGAGGGAGTCACTTTACACCACACCTAGGATCACCATTGTGTCAAAGAGGCAAAGGATCAACGAAGGCAGCGACGGATATCTGGCGCACGAGAGGGGAGAGAGAGGGTGGGTGGGTGGGTCGAACGGGCTCGGGCGAGCATCGAGGAGTTTCCACATATCGAATACTGTTACTCGACACACTCTTAATACTCCGGTCAACCACATTGCACTACCACGGCCACAGGAAGACCCTACCCCGTCTCTCATCCTCGACCTGCGTGTTTTTTCTGAACGCGGATGATGGAACAACAGCAGTGGTCCACATTCTCGAAAGAGACAAAGAAAACAAAACAAGGTCACAACGAACAACCACGGCAGCAGTGCCTCCCCCCGCCTTGCTGCATCCGCGTTCGACCTTCACAAGGACCCGGGTTGGAATTACTGGAGTATATTGGGTGTTCTCGCCGTCGCCCTTGACATCATTATCAAACGTGTATTTTCTGTTCTTCTCCTTTGCTCCTCACCGAGCTCCTCGTCCCCTCGCCCCGCTGCCTTCCGGAGGTGTCGTCCGAACGTGATGGCCGGGGCCGCAACACTCCCGTAGACGCGCGCAAAACCGTCCACGTCGACGCTATTCCCCCCGCCGCCTGGCCCATGGTCGGCGTCGTCGGAGTCGGTGTAGGAATGCCATCGGTCTTCCACGAGGCGTTGGAACAGGGCATCGTCGAGCCTGAGATTGAGACTTAATGCGGGACAGATAACAGCGCCGAGGACAGCGGTTGGTAGCGCGCAGCCGAGATGTGCCACGAGGTTTCTGTGAGACAACTTTGTGGGAAGGCAATGCATGCGGGTGTAACCGACGTTGACGAGCGACAAAACTTGTGTGCCATTCGGGGTTGATCGCGCGCGCAGTACACAAGATTTGCTGACAGAGGAGAGGGGGCACAATATGATTGTATTTGAGCGAGAGACTGCCGACGGCATGGCGGACTCTTTGTTTTTGTGCAGATGCACAGCGAAAACAACAAGTCGAAACACGCCCCCCCGGTAATAAACGAAGAGCGCGTTTCTTCGACCAAAGGGGAGGGACAGAAAAAGGGGTCAGCTGGCGGGAAGTGCGCACGCATGGCAAAGGCAAAAGGAATGCACGCGAGGAGAGCAGACTACATATATTCTCTTCGTTACCCACAGACCCATTGTCACCCCTTGCTGCCTCGGACAAGAGAAGCAGCAGCAAACCGGGGCCCGAACATCGCATCGCGTCCATGCCTATGTACGCCTACGACTTACTCAGCAGCATGGTTCGTGAAAAAGAGGGAAACCACCCTCGACAGACGCCGGAGAGACTTGCTGTACCCTACGAAGACGTGTTCGCGAAGGAATTGTTTGTGCATCACAAGACGAAAACTTTCGATGTCTGATCTCTCTGGGCACCGTACATACACCCACCTAAGAAGAGCACGCTTTACCGCCTGCGGTCCGAGCCGTGACGCCCCTCCTGCCTCGGCCCTGAATGCCGCCCTGGCCGCTTCGTATTGGTCATCGCTGAGCTCCGCCTGCCCGCACGCACCAGCACGCAAAATATTGGTCTCTCTAAGCATTTCGGCCAGAGAGAACCGCAAGAGCCGTGTAAGCTGCGAGCAGTGCTTACTTGGCGCAACTCACGGCTGACAAAAACCCTCCCGTGGGAAGTGCTCAAAGCAAGTCTTATTTGAAACGCACAGGGAACCACACCCGAACAACAATCGATAATTGACAGATTGATCTTGTGGAGATTGGAAAGGTGGCGGGTCTGCATAATCTTGGGAATTCAAAGCACCCGCGGGGGGGGGGGTGTTGTTTTGCATCATCAGCCTGCAAGAGAACATCTTCTGTCTGTCAATTTCGAGGTCAAATAAGAGCCCATACTCATCACCATTGCCGTACTTAAGCACCTAGTTGCACAAGAGAGAAAGCACCGACAGCAGAGCTGATTGTGCTCGTCTCTTTCGTACCTCACAGGCCGGCAGGCCATCCTCCAGCACCGTCCCTAAATGCTTCGAGATTATCCGTTTCGGCTCAGGACGCTCGTAGCTTCGGCTCACAGGAGTCTTCGGGCGAGCTGCGTTTCGCGACGAAGGCCGAGACATCTCGACGGTTTTCCACAGAGATTGTTGGGTCAAGTCAATCGAACACGGCGGTGCCAGCGATCAAGAGAAAGAGAGAGACAACAGCAGTACCCAGGAGCTAAGAGAGCGCGAGCGATGCTTGCGGGAGGATTAGATGCACCGCATGCAATCTCCGTCGTAGATACAAGATGTTGAAAAGTAACGGTTTTTTCGATTTTTCGAGAGCTGAGGCATTGTGTTTTTTGTCGTGTGTTTGCAAGCAGATCGTGTGTACCAGCAAGCCGTGTAGCATACCTATTTAGAAGATAATACCTACCCCGTTCGAGATATTTTGCAGGAAAGAGAGGCAACCTACTTCCCCAAATAAATGTTTTCTAAAAGGACGTGCCACAACAACAGCAAGCAGCAGCAAACACTCTTTTTTTTTTCTTCTTTTTTTTAGTGTATGATAACAAATCCATCTCTATCATAGAAAAGAGTCTGAGACAGATTAGCAATGAATTCATACTCTTGAAACTTTTTGTTCTCGACCTGTACAGAGTACGTCTACGTGCCTCGAAAACGACTTAGTTCGCTGTCCGTCGAGGTTACTTGTTGGGAGGCCAGAGCCGTGTAGTTCTTCGAGGGATACAAAAAAAAGTGGGGCCCGCATCCACATGTGCGTGTAGCTTGCTTGGCCTTTTCCAACCGTGGTGCTTCACGTTTGCGTTGCCAGGAAACATGAATGTCCCAGACGCGAGGAGAATTATCTGTCTTGTGTAATGAGTTCAGCTTTGACCTTCCGTTCTCTTTGCAAGATGTACTCCATAATATAGTCTAATGGGAGAATGCATTCCTTTTGCCAAGGACGATCTATCCGTCAGCGAATGCAAGCCCCAACTTGCCCCAACGGCCACTTTTTTTTCGAGTTTCTATCGCGTGGCGGCTACATTTCGCAGCGCTGCCCTGTGGCCTCTCCCTCGCAGCTTCCAACGTGTGGTGTCCATCTTTTGATCGACATCATCAAGAGGTAAACGTTTTTTCCGAGGGAATTTTACTGGTGGCCATCGTCAAAGGCGAGGCGAGTTGTGCCGTGTTCTCTGATACGCCACTTGCTTACGGTCATGCACACTTGGCCTTGACGAAGGCGGGACGCTTGTGCTACCCAACCATGTATTTTGAGTTTGCTCGCGAGAACTCTGCAGAGCGCTTTAAAAAATTATGTGGTTTCAATTTTCATGTCCGGACACACGAAAAGCTCTGTGCCAGTGCCTCAAATCCTACATAACCGCGAGCGCGCCGAAGCGGCAAGGTCTATCTAGGCGGGGTATAGGAGGTGCTCCACTCGACGCAGCATGTCATGTTGTCACCGCAGCAGCAGTCAAAAGAAGAAAAAGTATCGCAAGAGACGGTACATCCGTCCAATGCGACACCGAAGGACGAAGGACAAAAGACAAGAATCAAATGAGCTTGGATTCAATTTTGGTGCAAAGCAGGAGCGACCAGGCCGGCTGCCTAAACCCTTCGCTACCACGCAATCTCTCTCTCTCTCCTACCTCTTACGCACAGTCCGAGGCTACATGACTCTTGGCGTGTCTTGGAGCTCACTGGTTACACCATCAACTGTTTCCTTACGTGCGCCATAAGAGCATAAAGCTGCCCAGAGGCAACACAAATTCAGCGTCGGCCGTCGTCTGCTTGATGTCGCCGCTGTTAAAAGCCACTCATTTCTCTAGTTTTCTCTACATACCGCGCATCCTCTCAAGGCTATCTTTATACATACACTTGCAAGACGCATCGAAAGCCCACCCAACTCACGCTCCAAAATTTCTCTTGCAAAACAACAAAAGAAAGCGAATATGAGCGGCAAGAGCCAGTCTCGGCAGCAGCCACGTCCGAACAAAGGGAGGGAGGGAAGAACACGGGGAAACAAAAGGTGACGGAAGGGGCAGCAACGGCGCGGATTGGGGGCAAAATAAAATCCGCCCGTCCTTGCCCAAACGCCTGACTAAACAAGGCTCCGTTCTCTCGACACCGGAGCAAGAGGAACCGAAACAACAACGGCTGAGTTAATTAGTCTAAGCCAAGAACGGGTATCCGTGGCCGAACATTGCCATCTGCGTCAGGGCGCCCGATACCGCCATCATTGCCAAACGGCCGTGCTTAAGCTCCGCGAGCTTGTACTTCTCCGTCTTCTCGGGGGTCTGCGCGACGACGGAGGCGAACGAATAAAAAAACACGCAGGCCGAGGGAGAAGGAGGCGAGACATGAGCGAAACCAAACAACCAAGAACGGGTGGTACACCGCCAAGCAAGCTGCAGTACAAGGTACGAACTATAGATAGCCGGCTGACACTGACGAATTGCCATTGGTCAGCCGGTTAGCGCGGTCGATGGGGGGCGTTTCCGCACAACAAACACACGCGCACTCTGCGAACAATGACTCGGTCAACATCTACGCAAATCATCATCTTCAGTGCGACGCAGCAAGGTCAGAGTCAAATGCTCGCGGGGAAAACACACCGAACAACGCGAGCCAGCAGCAGCACTCGGAAGGCTCACACCGACACACCTGCGTACGTCCAAACCATGCTCATCGCCACACGTGAGCGTTGACATCAAAAACATGGGGGGGGGGTGTATGCATGCCAAACATCATCACCTTGCAGAGGTTGAGGGGGTCGAGGGCGAAGTCTCCTGGCTCGCGGTCCTTCTTGTCCATGTCGATGACGGTGGGGAAGAGGATGATCTCGGCCAACGAGATCCAGAACAGAAGCTGCCACATGGGGCCCTTCTCCACCTGTCGTGGGTTCAGGAACGCGGGCGGGTGCAAACGTCAACGTCTTACCATGCAGCGCTCCAGCAGCCAGTCTTGTCAAGAGCCCAACGGCAACGACACTTGCAAAAATAGCTCGGGAGGGAGATGAAGGCATCGACAAAAGGGTGACTTGAACGGCAGAGAAAATAGACCACTGGCGCCGCGGAAGGTGTCGACACAGAAGCATACGACGGGGCACACGTTCTTCGAAACAAGACCGAAATATTGTGGGTTTTGTTCACGAATCATGCCACAAGTGTGGCCGTGGTTGCTTCTCCCTACCCGGGACAGCGGTCGCAAATGTTGTGCCGTGCTGTTGCTGTACATCGACTATTATAGATTCCAGGCTCCCAGCAATCCGTCCAGGGCACGTTTTCTGACGCGGTCGTACCGACAACAGCTCCGTGGGAAGTTTACACCAGAACAAGAAAAATAAACCGTCGAGGACAACACCGCTGACAAGGACTTCGATGGGTTCCAGGTCCTCCCTCTGCTGAGGAAATTTCTACGCATTTTCCTCCACCCCATCGCTGCCAACCGGTTCGCCCGTCCCCTACTGAAATATCGCCCTGAACCCTTCCCCGTTCCCGTGACCGGCCACCACTCGCGAACGTAACACAAACTCTCCGCGCTTAGTCGTGTCAATCTGACAGCATCAGCAAGGCAGCACATAGACGTTCACCTGCCAAAATCTCATCACAAAAACTCCAGGCGACAGACCCATAAACATCGCGCCACGGAGGTCCTCCCGAGGTACTGCTGTACCAGGCAACTGTTGGCACGAGCGAGCAGAAAAACGCAGCACACTTACCATGACGTTGTGAGCGTCGAGGACCGAGACGTCCTGGTAGATCTCTCCCGGCACGCGGACGAATTCTGGTGCGATCAGGCCGCAGATGGCAAGCATGGCGATGCGACCGTGCTGTGTAAGGGACGAAGGAGCAAATAGGCAAGAGCAAGGCAGAGAATCAAAATCAGCAACAAGGTACATTGTGTTCGTAGGGGAGGGCAGAATTGCGTATTGTCGGGTCGACGGTGTGAGCGCGGTTAAGATATCCATTCTGCAATTTGAAGGTGGGCGTCACCCATGGACGCCATTGTTCGAGGTATCTGCATACCCTGACCCCCCGATGGTGCGTCCAAAACTTCCGAAAGGGTAATGCAAGCCGGGGCCACATGAAATGGGGCACACACACACGTCGTTTCATTGGTCAGCCGGTTAGCGCGGTCGGTGCCGTTTGAACAAACGCAGACGCAACGTACAGACACGCCGTCGCGCGGAGAGGGAGGCAGGGCCACTAACCTTCAGCAGCTAGAGCGAGCTTGAGTTGAAAATGCACGCAAATGAGGATTGGCATGGATAGAACGACGAGCGTGGCAATATCACTCCCCTCGTACCCCCCCCACCCACTCCCGCAATACTAGTGGCCAAGTCATTTCGGCTCAAGTGAACAAAAAGGCATCAAGATGGGACCAAGCCTTAGGTATACGTATGAATAATAATTCATGCGCGTGATCCTCTAGCAAATGAGAGGCGCGGAACACACAGGCACCCCCCACCCGTATTCCAGCACGGTAATCTCGGATACCACCGCCATCATGCCGGGGTGAGGGGTCGCCGACTAGCGCGCGTTCCAATCCGCAATACAGAGATGCGCGTGTCCTGTGAGGATGTATGATCAGGGTGCACGTTCAACGTGTTGCTGTGAATCCTACCTTTATATTTTCAAGACATTTCGGAGGCCAGCTGCTCCTCTGCTTCGAACAAGTTTTCGGGGATTGGGCAGCTCACCGAAACTATCCCGGAACCTACTTCGCTGCCACACAAGGCCTACGTGTGACCCCTACCCAGCCAGGGAACAGTCATACTAGTGTCTAAACCGGCAAGATCATTGCCGAGGCGCGCCCGGGGGGGCTCGTGAATGAACGCGCCAATCAGAACAAATCGTTTTTTCAGAGGAGGTGACGTGTACCCTGAAAACCCCCGCGTTCTTATGAAGGATACGCCCCCGATACATCACACACAGCATGCTAGTTAAAAACGTTTAGACGTTCGTGCAACACATGTTGCACGGGTGAGCTACTCTTCTACAGAATCAAAACACGTCTAAGCTTGTCGGGAAGCGTGGAGCGAGTCCATAGAAAGCCGACTCTCCGCATTATGGCGCGGAGCAAAGAGAGAACAAACCACATTGCTGCTGCTGTTGTTAGAAACCAAAAGATCATGCATGCGGTTTTCGTCTCACCTTGATCTCTGCTTCCCGGAAGAACAAGAGGTTCTCAGGTCGGGCCTCAGAGAATCCAAAAGGGTCGAAGTTCTTAGAGTTCGGCTCCGGTCCGTCCGCGCCTCGCAACCCTCCCGCAAACTCCATCGACAGCGACGAGGACGCTCTCGTCGAGGGCGCCAGCGCCTTCACAGCGTTGGGGGTGACAAATGCAGAGGTTGTTCCACACATGGCGAGAGCGGCAAATGCGGTCTTCATGGTTACTGAGAGGTCTGGGTGGCGACAAAGTATGTGTGTATCGCGTGTGGGGTGATAAGCACGTGGTGTGAGGAAAGGAGTAACAGATGTAGGCGAAGAGGAAGCACACGCGCGCCTACGCCTTGAACTCTCTAGGATATTCGATACGCGGCGGGACTTTTCGAACTTCCAAACGCCCAAAGAACCTGATTGAACTCCCGATAGATGATTCTGCGGAGCACCCAGTGTGACTGCTGCTCTGCTGCTGTTGCAGCGGCGGTGGGCTGCGTGGGCTTTGCTTCGCATCCAGCGACGGGCGTGCTGGTGGCGCTAGCGCAAGAAGTGATGGCAAGAGTTGCACAAGACGATGCTACGGTCCTGTTTGATATCGTGGAAGGTTTGCTGAGAGAGAAGCTGTTCCACTCGGCGGAGATCGTGGGAGGTATCTTGCTGTCAAGGGCGAGCGTTTCCCAACATGCCGGACTGCACGCCGAGGCTCTGTCGATGTTCGCCGATGCGTTGAAGGGCCGTGGTGAACACAAGCGAGCCACGGTGAGAGGGCATGCATACAATAGTATGGGGGATGTTGGTGTTGTAAGGTGTACGCAGAGTTCGTAATGTTCCTATGGTCTGAAGACAGCCGCTCATTGTTCAATGTTCAACGGGCGTTGGTGTTGAGATCGGGGACACCGGTACGGGGGTTACGGCACTTATTATAAGCGAGAGAGCCGGAGGGAGGGACTTATGCACGATCAGTGGGATGTGGTTGTTTTGTTCTGTTTTTTTGTGGTGCATACCGTTGATTGTGCTGCACGCGATGAACTGCAGCCTATATACGTAGGCACGGGCGATCTACGGCCGTAGTGGGAACTACGTGCTGTTGCAGGGAGAGAGAGAGGTTCACACGTTCGAACGTATCAACGGCTGACGTAAACCTACTGGGGTTGGTTGTATGGAGAGACCCAATTCATCTCGCCCCGTTAGAAAACACGTCATGCCCCCAAGGAGAAGCTCTTGACCGCAAGTTATTTGTTATGGCTCATTTTGCCCTTCACAGGCTCCTTACGGGCCGTGTAGATACTGCCTACATTTTGCCAATAAGCTGTTGTTGTTCATGGTTTGGTATAGATTTTCCGGCACGTGGATACGACTGTGTTACAATCCAGCGCCGCGAGGCATTAGCCATAGGGCAGCAGCAACAAGCAGTAGATTGTAAATCGTGCTCGTGCCACTCGCAATTGAACTCTCCAGCTAGTACGAATCCAACGTGTCCTCTCTCCTTTCCTAGCCCCGCGCGCCTCTCTCCCAACCTCTCTCTTGCACAAGATTCTGACTGGAAATACAGGCATGCTGAAGCAACTCTGAAGTAAACCCAAACAACTTTGTGCGAAAAAAACGCCCATGAAACGCAAAACACAGGCGTACTGCAAGCAATCTCTGCTGCATCGCCAGCTGCAGAAGGAGATAGCCTCCTCGCCCGGATCAGCATTCACGTCGCCCCCGCCCCCGCCGCGACCGGCGTCTGCTGAGATGGGCGGCTCCTCGCAGCAGCAGCAACAGCAGCAGCAGCAACCACCACCACAAGAACAACAACCGTACACATCTTGGGCGGACCGGCGGAGAGATAGAAGCGGATTGCGAGGAGGAGGGGTGGCGCTGGCGGGGGACGCCGGGTCGGGCGTGGATCGGACAGCGAACCTTACGCCGTCCCAGGTGTGTACAGCCAGTGCGTTTCGGCGTGAGTGCTTGGCGTGGTACTGGCACCAGATTTGCTTGGCGTAGGCGCTCATGCTGCTGCTGTGTCGTGATGGCCTGGTTGCCTCACTTCTGCGCTTGCGTGTTAACGTACGTAGGTCCATTTGCAACTCGATAGGGTCGTTCCTGCCTCTCCCAGTTCGCGTGTATCCACAGCTTGTACTTTTATACTCCGACATGTAGATGCAACATGGTCGGCGATTCCCGCTGATTCATACCAAACTTGCACAGCCGTGGGCGAGGTCGAGTTGATGACTTGACGTGACCCCCTCTCCCGCCCCCACCTGCGGCGAGGGGGACGAAGCATAGAATCTCATACCTGGGCGACGTGAAATGAACGGGCAAAGAAGGAGGTGCCCATAAGAAGGAGGAAGCAGACACGGACAAGTTCGGTGCAATGAAGAAGTTGGAGGAAAACTGTCTAGGCAAGGGGGTGGGTGTCGACACTGCAGCGGTAAAGAGGGAAGGAGATAGTGCAAGAGAAACAAGAGTTCCCGGTGTGGGCACGACAGCGGCAGGAAATTTCAGGGGGCCTCAAGTGTCGGCGGTGTGTCTATAATGTTAGGGAAGGGGGTGGTGTGTCTTCCCGAAAGGAGTTATTCGTGGTCGATCACGCTTAGTAAGTGGATATGACTACAAGGTAAGCAGCAAAATCGGCAGATACCAACACCTCCTCGTCATCTCCTAAACCCATGGACATTTTCCCCGTGACTTTGTACCCATTCTCTCACACAGCAGTGCCTTCTTTGCGTTCCTACGACAGAGCTCGATAGCTCTCAACACCGACAGCCCCGTGCTGCTGCTGTTCTCTTCCGTTGCCACTCCTGACGCCGCGTCCACAATACGCACACTGCTCGCTGTTTCCCTATCTGAGCCACCAGAAAGAGTACCTGCCCGTGGCGGAGCTGAAGTTCATGGAGGCGCAGTGCCTCATCGCCGGGGGCGAGCCTGGCACGGCCATACCGGCGCTGGAGGCGATCCTGCAGTTCGCGAGGACGGCGGAGATGAGCGCGACGCTCGGGAGGGTGTACGAGAGCTCAGGACTAAAAAGGTAGATCTACAGTCTACTGCTGAAAGACGTTCTTATTTTTTGAAGTGCTTTTGCAGCCTCAAAAGGTATAATAGAGTTTCGGTCTTTGGTTTGGCCTCAAGAGGTAGACTACTGCTGTAAGAGTTAGTATGCAGGCCTTCAGGAGCCGGTCTTCCTTCTCTCCCGGCGTATAGCCAGAGATTCGTTTAGCGAAAGGTGTGTCCGTGATGGGTTCATGCGAGAGCGCACGCGCTTTAGTGATTGCACGAAGGAATGTAGCGAACGGGCGGTGCGGCGCGGCAACGGCAGCAGGGTTGGCTGGTTGTGGAGCCCACGGGGAGTATTTGCCCTCGCGAAAGAAACGAAGCGCTCACGCGTTGTAGTATGCAGTACACGAAAGACCACACAGCAGCAGCAGGCTTGCTTCGATCGCATCTTGATGGTGTGTGTTCTTTTCGAGCATATTCCAACGACAACGTAACGCATCTCTCGAAAATGCCACCGGAACAAAACGCAAACGCGGGCTTTGCCAAGTTGGCGCACGCTCTCGTAAGCACCGTTTCCGTTTTTAGAGACTCGTCCCCGAGGCTAAAAATAACGATCGTTTTCCGACCGACCGCCTTCTTCGTCCCGTTTTCTCTCACGACCATCTCATTCCACCCTCTCCAGAAACGCCTGCAGCATGTACAAGAAAACCTTGAGGTGAGTTTGTTGCCCAAGAAGCCACCCCCACCTTGCTATTCATTAACTACCTCACATCTCGTGTGAGGGGGGGGGCGTTGGGGTGGATTTTTTTCATCTCCGTGCCTATTTCCGCCGATTTGCGTATTTGCACGGAGATGTAAGCAGAAACGCAGCTCGTCAATGTTTTGGGTGACGCGCTTGCTTTGCCACGACTGCAACTGCTGTCTTTTTTTTGTGCGGAAATGTAGACATGACACGACACGACTTGGCATCCGCGTGGCACGACCTCTTGCGGGGGGGGCAGAAAGAATGCCCTGCAGAATGGCAGGGGGGGGGGCAGAAAGAGAAAATAACACCCTTCAGAATGTGCGTGAGGGGGGAACACACGTAGTAGGTGTACCCACCAGGCCACGAACATTTTGCGGCAGTACATATGGATGTTCGCTGCCACGGGGTTTTGTCACCTTCCGTTAAATGTCTTTCCGTAGGAAGTCCTTTCGTAGGAAGTTCTTCCGCAGGAAGCGGCACGACGCAAGCAGCTTTACCTCCTGTTTGTGCATCCGTTTCCTCCCGTGAATTTGTGTCGACACCCGACGCGCAAAAATGAAGACACACCGAATGCACGAGTTTCAGGACGTTTTACCTACAACAACGTTTTAGCTTGAAAAGTCTTCGATGTCGGCAGGAGGAAACCAGTCACTCGCTCGCTTTCGGGCGGGTGATTCCGGCTATCGAAGTGCCAATCGTTCTCTTTTTCGGGCAATGGAGACCGAGGGTCTCGAACACGTGTTTCTTTCTTTTCCCGGGCAGTTGGGGTGACGTTCCGGCACAGAGCAGCTGCTGTTTTCGAGTTGCCGTTTCGTGGCGCTTGAACGCTCAAACGACTTCTTACCTCGCTCTTTGTCTTGCTTGCGAACACCCTTCCTTCTTTCCTTCTTTTTTTGTCATCCGTTCTTTGCCCTTTCCAACACTTTTTTCTGTTTTTGTCCGCTCTTCGTCTTGCTTGCGAACGCTCTTCCTTCTTTCCTTCTTTTTTTTGTTATCCTCATCCGGTGTTGTTGAAGGGAAAATCCAATGGCGGTGGAGACGATCGTTCCGCTGTTGGAGATGGGGAGTTCCGGGGAAGAGGTTCTCGGGATCATCGACGCCGCGCTGAAAGGGGTAAACACTACTGCTGCGCAGCACGTATGCCGTCGACGATTATTATAATAGTTTTTTGTGCATATCGCAAGACAACTGTTTTTTGCCGTGAACGTATACAACTTCTGCTGTGCAGCACGTATGCCGTCGACGAACAATAGTTATTTGTGCATATCACAAGACAAGTGTTTTCTGCCGTAAAACGTATACAAAAAATCTGGTGTGCATTCATATCTCAAGTTTTTCCCCCGGAGTACACAGGACAAACGTGCATGCTTCATGTTCCCCGCAAAAACAGAGGTATGAATATTCCCACTTTTCGCAGGTAAACGTGTTGTTGTTGTTGTTAATGTAGTTGTTGTAATTGTTATCATCATGGTCGTCTTCGTCGTTGTTGTTGTCTTTTACGTTAAGAATCGTCCCACCGCGAGCGTGGTGATTACTGGCTGTGTCACTCGTGGCACTCACGACCGTAAAGAGTAGTAGTCTGTGCTGCCCTACGGTCCTCCCGCTGTTTGTTTTTTCTTGTTGTTATCAATCATTTGCCTGCTGCTGTTGTTGTTGTACATCCTCTCACTGTTCACGTGCTGATATCGTCCCTGCTGGTGCTGCTAATACTGCTGCTGGTGGTGGTGATGGTGGTGGTGGCGTGGTACTGCTGGTGTTGCTGCTGGGTTTTTCTCCTGCTTGCGGTCCTGCTGTGTGTCAAGAATCCGGGGGGCGTTACGATGGCCGACTTGCCTTGGCTACCCCTGTACGTGATGGGCCACGCAGACTCGTGCGCTTGCAGATCTAAAGGTGGGGGGAGAAGAATCATCTGCCGGGTCTTTTGAGAGCTTGACTTCAAAACTTGGATTCTACGGGCTGGTGGACATAAAGTTGTGTTGAAGATTCAAGTTGGGGGGGCGTGCGAAGGCAGTAGCAGTGACGTAAACTTTCCGTAGTACCACACGCAGACGCGAGATGTTGGCTGGTTGATATGGAGTGTGGATGCTTCCAAGGATCACTTTACTTTGTAGAACTCCTTACGATGATGTAGCTCGAGCCGCTAGGCATGGCATGCATCAAGCAAGGCCTACCTTCCAATTGGAAACCCTAACCCTTTCTCCGGCATAGTAGTGCACAATCCACCTCTTCTTCTCGTTCTCGTTGTTGCTCTTATTCTTGCTCTGTACTCAACGGCTATGCCCAACGGTTTGGACCGCCCTCCTCTGCTGGTTTGGTTCCCCTCTTCCCGTCGTCTCTTCTCGTCGGTCATCTGTCGGTTTTTGCTGCAGAGGCCTTGGCGAACTTCGCGAGACTGGAGCACCTGTACCCCAACAATCTGGGGGCGTTGCTACAGGTCAGAAATTTCGAGAGAGGCGGGCGGTGCTTTTGTGTGCTCTCCCCCTCCTTGCACACGCTCCTATAAAGCTTGTTGGTCGAGTTGCTTTGGTGTGAAATCAGTGAAGCCCTGAGGGTGTTGGAAATGGCTCCAACACCAAGAGAGGGAACGAACGTCTTGTTCTGCCTATAGCGGTGGTGCTGGTCCAGTTCTACGCCTACTTACCCGTCCTGCTTGCCGTCATCTACCCGTGCGGCTGCCGCGGCCGCCGCCGCTACTCCAAAAAGCGACCATAAAGTTGACACGAATCCCATTTCTATATATTGCGCTCTTTTCGCCGTGCTGAGCCTATGGTACCCCGTGGTCCGCTGACGTGTGGCGTGTGGTGTGGTGTGGTGATGCGTGGTGCAGGTGGCGAAGGCACACATGGACCTTGACCAGTGGGACGAGGCCCTGAGCGCGTTCAAGAAAGCCAGGCTGGTGTGTGTGTGATTGCAGAGATGTTTGACAGGAGGGGAGGCATGTGTTGTTCCCCTTGCCGTTGGATTCAGAAAAATGAACGTTTACCTTTTCTCGTCTAGGTGAAAAACAGTAAATCTTGCAGAGAGTACTCGGAGCGAATTAAGTATGTTTTCTGTGTGATTGGAGCGCTACATGTGTGCACAGTGGCTAGCTTCAGCGAATGTGCGCGACACCATTTTTGCCTGTACATACCCTATATAGACAGGTTTGGATGGACCTCAAGAGCAGTTACGCATGCACGCACGCGCTCGATCGATTATACCAAAAGTCGTTGATTCCATGCGCCCGCAATGGCCTATTTTCGTTCGTATTTCCGTCAACACTAGCTATTGATTTTTCTGGGAGTGGTAGGTTGTTGGCAGGCACTGGATCAGCGAGAACCTGATCCCTTTTTTTTCGTTTAACAATTGAGGCCAGGTGGACGACGCGAACGTGGACTTGATGGACTGTTACGGGGTGGTGATGCGGCAGAAGACCATGCCCGGCGGCCTCAACCGGTGCGTACGTCGCGCGTGTAACCGCCAGTACTACTGATGTAGCTTGATTTTGTGGCCCTCGATGTCGGCTAGACCTTCGTTCGTTCCCTTTGCTCTCTGTTCCTTGTTTTGCCGACAGCTTGACGCTTGGCAGTGTTGAAGATTCGTCCGCCCTCCCCCCCGCGCGCGCCTCCGACCTTCCCTTGCCTCTCCGATCTCTTGTTGACTGCACTTTGAACTATTGTAGTAGTAGTAGTAGTGTGTCTTGGAATTTGAGTCATGTCGCGATCCCCCCCCCCCGGATATTGGAACACCGCCTTCTTTCAAACGATCAGGTTGGCGAATGAGCTGCTCTCGACGGACCCGATGCGAGCCGAGGCGTGGGTGGTGATGGCTCTGTACAGCGAGGTCCGGGGAGATAAGGACAAGGCCACCGTCTTCGTTGACAAGGTTGTCGAGCCCTGCAGCGTTTGTCTTTGTCCGTGTTTTTTTTGTAATGTCTATCGTATCGTCGTGTTATTAAAAATTGATCGCTGTTTGCATACATGTAGTACGAATGTATGGGTTATTGCCCTCCTCGCTAGATGATGTAGAGAATGACCCCCCCCCCCCACCCTTCGGCCTGAACGGACCGAAGTTTGAAGCATGCGACAAACGGGACGTAGCACGGGCTCTATATGAATGGGAACAAGAGGTTTCCCCTCCCACCAGCTGTGGCTCAATTATAGCTGTAAATCACGTTGCCAGAGAACAAGCAAGAGCCCCGCACCCCGCCCACAAGCACAACACAGCGAAAACCTAGCGAAGGCAAAAGCGATGATCGAATCACAGTTCCTTTGAGCAACGCCCTCCCGCACACCAACCACCCCAACTTGACTCTGACACCCCCCCGGCCCCCCTCAATAATGGAAAAAGGCGTTGGAGCTCAAGCCCAACTACGCGATGGCGTTCATCCTGAAGGGCTCCTTGGTGCTTGCGGAGGGCAACCACGAGGAGGCTCCCAAGCTGTTCCTGCAGGCCAACCACATCAGAAAAGACATATACTCCTACAAAGGCATGTGATGGGGAAACGCCGAGCTTTCGTCTTTGTGTCCCGGTGCGAGACAGCAGTACACGTCTGCTCCCCTCCTGGTGTTCGGTGCCGTTCGCGGTTGTCTACGGAAGTACGCGTGGTAGTTTTTGAGACGCCAGGAGCGAAAGCCACGTGTGCCGCGCTCCGGACCATCACGTGGTACCTTTTGACTTTAGTGGCTAAAACCCGGTTGTTGTTGTTGTCGTTGTCGTCATTGTCGTTGCCTTCGTCGTTGTCTTCATCGTTGTCGTTGTCGTTATCGTTATCGTTGCTGCTGTTGGTGTTGCTGCTGTCGTTGTTGTCGTTGCTGCTGCTGATGCTGTTGTTGTTGCTGCTTCTGTCGCCGTCGGATTGTTGACGATGATCAACGTCGGTCCGGCCGTCTCGTGAGCAGGGCTTGTGAACGCCTACCTCCAGGCGGGCAAGTTCCGCAAGGCGGGTTTCGCGGCGAAGGAGGCCAACGAGGTCATGCCGGGGGACGCCAGAACGGTCCTCCTGACGGGGAGCGTGTGGGAGCACATTAAGGGGGGCATGACGGACAACCGACTCAAGGTAGCTGCCACGAGACACAGACCTTTGTTGTTGTTGCTGGCGGTGGTGGTGGTGGTGCTGCTGCTGCTACTGCCGCTGCTGCAACGGTGGTCTTTCCTTCCGTGGGTGATGTCTCATATTCTCTTCGACTAACATGAGAAATTTTTGATGATACAAATGGGCGTCAATGTTGAAAAAAAAAGTTGGCTCAACCCCTCTCCGCGCGCGCGCGCGCGCTTCGTATTATCTCTCTCATGCATTTTTTCGCGGGCTCTCCGACATCTCCCACTCGTCGACGCAACTCCCTTCCTTCCTTCCTTCCTTCCTTCCTTCCTTCCTTCCTTCCTTCCTTCCTTCCTTCCTTAGGCAAAGAGGGCCTACGAGAAGGCCCTAAGGATAGACCCGGTCTTCCTCGACGCTACCCTTGCCCTCGTCGGGTTGCACATGGAGGACAAGGAGTACGACACCTGCATAGACCTGTGAGTGAGTTTTTTTTTGCCTCCTTGGCTCACGAAAGAGATCAGTCTCCTGGTAGATCAATGATATGTTCTTCGCGTAGTATCTGCCTGCGGCAAAACAATGAAGGTAGATGGCAAAGCAGTGAGTACCGTGCTCTCCCATCGCCACAGCTCTGCGCTGGTCCGAAGTTGCGCATTAATTATGGCTGCCCACACGTTCTGCCCCGCCTTAACCTCCAAGCACAGCAGCTGTTAGTTGTCGCTGTTTGATATAACGCTGCGCAATAATTGGGGCCGGTCGCCCTGGTTTGAGGCCAGTGAAGTGGCGTGGCACAGAAGGGAATATTGAAGTTGTTCCATGCCCTTACTAGTTCCTGTTGCCCGGCAGGCCAAACTCCCTTGGAACTATTCGGCCCTCTTATGGGCACCACTACTACTACTGCTGTATTTCTGTGTGGTTGGGGCAAGGGGGTGCCCTAACTGGTGGCACAATTTTAGTCCGACCGACCCAGGTGTGAAATCGGCCGGAGGGTCCAACAGACTTGCCGGCACGAGGAGGCCGAAAATTCTAAGAAAGTTCCAAGAAAGTTCCAAGAAGGCTTGCTCTTGAGAGGGTGGATGTTGTTGTTGTTGTTGTTGTTGTTTTCTTCACATTAAACTCGTGTCAGTTGCTAATCCCAATATCTAGCAAAGACTCGGCCCGTGGTCACAAAAATGCTAGAGCCATCAGAAGATCTAAAGAACACGCACACTACAAGTATTAGCAAGAAAAGGGTACACAAGCCCGAGGAGGTACACCTACAATCAATCCCTGCAGCACGTTTGCGTGCTCACAACTGAACTACACGCCCACACACTACAGTTCGACTACAGCAGCGGCATCACCCCCCTTGTCCCGCACTTCACCAAAATGAATGTTTGTCGGCTACAGCGTACTGCTGTCTGAAGTGCTGTCTGTACAAAAATAACACCATGGTGTATGGTACACAACAAGCTCGGGGCATGCAGCTGCTGTCTGAAGTGCTGTCAGAATGGGTCCGTGGATATACAATGAAGAAGAACAACCAACCAAAGCCATCATTGCAATTGACAATCGCCCGAATCTATCCAGATCATCTGTGTTAGACACAGCAGTGTAAACATCGACACTGACTGAGACAGGGACAATTGATATTCTAGCCTTGTGCTCATTTTTTTGTCTACATAGCACGCCCGTGTGAGATGTTTTGGAATCCTTCAATCGCGACGGCGGCATGCCGTGCGGCGTGACCAATTGTATATGTTGTTTGTGTAGGGGTGGATTTGGTGCGTCGTTCACGTGTGCAGAAGGGCGTCGTGTTTGTTCGCGAGCACTGGCTTTCGTCCCTTGTTCGTTAGATGTCAGAAGATGTGCGGTGCTTCTTGGCATGTACAGGTAACGTTGGGGGTATGCAAAGCTAGCGCGAGTTTTTTTTTTTACGGGGGGGGGGGGGGGAGTTGAAAGTGAAAAAATGAGTCTTGGTCCTTCCTCGCCACACTTCCCCAAGAGCCCGTTTTCGTTTTTTTAGCCGAAACAACTGGTGTTGGTCGAGAAACTCATTGTTTTTCAAACTTGTCATTGACATTGAACCAACGTACGACGGAAAACGCGACGAAATTGATTCAGGTTGCTGAAGGCAGTGCCGCACCACACGAGAGATACCCTGCACACCAAGCTCGCAGAGGTGTACATGCTCAACGGGAAGCTCGACGACGCGCTAGAGTCGTTTCACTTCGCCATCAGGTATTCGGCATCTATCTCTGTCCCACGCACTGCTATCTAAGGAAGTGTGCGGGTTCTTGTTTGATCCAGTGCAAAATCGCTTTGTTTTTTTGTTCATCGACGGCCTTTGGGTTTGTCGGCGACCTCGGTAAGTTCGCTTTGGGTCTTGCTGTGTCGCCCCCTGGCGCGTAGGTGTAATATTCGTGCTACTACCGCTGTGGATAACTTCGGTGTTATGTCCTCGTGTCGAATGGTGCGTATTTGTTGTGGTTGACGGCAGTCGCATTGCCGGAGAGCAAATAATACAACAAGAGGTTGGTGTTGTAACCTTCGTTGTATCCTGATGAATGACTTATTTTGGGTACCTTGCTGATGACCCGACACAGCCCAAGTCTGCTGTTAATCGTTCCTGCAACTGCTGTCCAATGGTGTTGGTCCTATCCCACGGTTCTGCTACTATCCCCATGGTATTGGTGGTCCTATGCCATGGTTGCGGTACATCAAACGGCACTGACGTTTCGTCTTGTGTCCTCGTCATCGACATGCCCGAATCCTCTGATCCCATAGCTTATCTCTCTCGATCAACAGTGCAAGTGTTATCATTCATTCCCCCAGCTCGTTCGGCTTCCTTCGCCATGACGTTAGGCAGGTTACACAAGGATTGGGGATGGGATGTACTTGTTGGGCCGCTCGATTTATGCTGCATGGGATTGGTCGCCTATTATGTGAGGGGGGGGGGGGCACGCATGCTTTTCCCCTTCGGGGTGCGCGTGTGCGCTCATCAGAAAATCTGCAATTCTCGACCACCATACTGCTGTCCTAATGAAGATGAAAATGTTCTCCCGCCACAACCACAACCAACCCCCTACCCTAGGACGCGCGTAAGTCTCGCGGCAGATCGTTCGACAGGTACTTGTCGAGCGTGATGGTGGTGACGTCGTGAGGCGTACCGTAGTTCATGTTGGCTATTCGAAACCTATTAGTAGCGTCCAACCAATATTACGTAGTTTGGCAGCCCTAGCAACATAACCCCAACCCGATGCAATCCCCTCTGTGCCCAGCTTGAACCCCAGCTGTGTCAAGGCCTCGCAAGGCTTGGAACGGCTGGAGAAGGTGATGCGGGGGATGGACCCCGACGAGGATGATGACGCTATGGTGAGCGATCAGGTCAGCAGCGCCGGCGGCGACGGCGTGGGGAACACGAGCGTGAGGACGCATGAGAGGGATGTGATTGGGCTTGTGTCTGACATTCACACCCGGCCCGTCTTGCAGTTGTTGTTGTCATTGCTGTTGTCATTGCTGTTGAATTGGTGATGATTCTAGCTCGGTCCTATGTATTGTGGTTGTCTTCTGGCTACCACGGGGGTGATGCTGCTGCTGTGTTGCACGCTCAACGAGTTACTGCCGCCCCCGTGCCCCCAATTCTACCGTCTCCGTGTGCAGTCATCTTACGGAGGGCGACCACCATCCCCGACCTACTAGGCGGGCGTTGAGGGTATAAAGAAGGACGAGGGGGGGACAGAGCGCGACAGAACCAACTTTCTAACCGCGCGGACTACAGTGTATTGCTTGGGGTGGTGGTGGTGGTGTAATGTAGCTGGAGTGCCGCAGAACCTGCTGTTGGTGGTACGCTGCTGTATCTTCCCGGTGTTGTACAGTATCATATGGGAACAATCTTGTTTCTTGTCGAAATAACTCTTGCTTTGTGTCCCCTGCGTGTCTTCCTTCTTTGCGAGTTTGGTACACCACGTGCTGCAGCAGCAGCAGGACACGCGGGTTGTTTACAAGCACCTTGGCAGTAGTAGTAGCAGCCGTAGTGGCAGTAACGTATTAAAAACAGTATAATAGTCGCAGCGTTCTGCGATAATGGTCCCGGCCTCATCGGATTGTAGGCTAGCGGAGCGGTGAGTTGGTGTCTCGTGTTCCCCGAAGTCAACACGCCTTCTTGTACTACATAGTGCCTATCTAACTGCGAGCTGCTGTATCCGAACCTCTCCCGGCGACATCGCCGATTGGGTGGTTCTAAAAACAATCGTTCATCGAGAGACAAGACGGCATGTGTGTGCAGAACGCGGAGAATCTGTAAGCACTGCTGCTGCTGCTGTCGGTGTTTTTTTCGGACTCCCCTTTCTCTAGGAGTCTTGGCACTGCTGTCGTATTTCCTTGTGACTCTTGGGGTTTTGTTGCCAACGTGAAGAGTTAGATACCCCATCCCAAGCAAAGCATCACGATGGACTTCGGTCCTTTGCACGCAGCGTTGTAGTACGTAGTGGCTGCCAAGCGGCAGGCGGTGTGTGCTTAGTGGTTAGCGATCACCTTGTCACTTGGACGCCTTGTCGTTGGACGTGATTCTCCACTTGGACGCACATCTAGACTAATGTGGCGCAGAAGGTAGATTAGAAAACGACGGCTTTCATTACTGGGTCGTTGCAGGGCGGGCGACATTTCCTCAGCTCGCCCGCACTTCACGGAGAACGCACAATGAAGCAGCCGTGCCAGAGAGGAATGGGCCCGCTTTCTTTTCGGTAGCGCCCCATCTCTCTCTCTCTTTCCTCCGGCATAAAAAGCATTCCTCCCTGTAAGACGGAAACGAGAGCGAGTGTCGTGCCACAAGCCCACAGTCTCAAATCCTCCTCTGGCCGTTGGAGCACCAACAAGTATCGACGACATATGGATATGGCCAGTATCCAATCACGTTCACCGAAGTCAACCGAGACACAAACAAGCCTCGCGAGCTCGGAGGCCGGGTGATTGCCAACACGACGAAAAAACACAGAACCACGGCAACAAGACAACAAGACACTGAAAAATATTTTGAAGGCCAAACGAGGACAACGACTAACAAAACGAAGCAGCATACTGTTTGCCATGAAACAAATACACAGCACGGCAAAAAAACATGCAAGAACGTGGTGGTACATTTTTACTTCGGCCTGCGCCATTCTAATCCTAGGTCCAACCCCAGGTGGGTGCGCCGCCAAATCCAAAACCCCTATTTGGCGTTGCGTCTCCACGCAGTGCAATAGGCGGAGCATCTTCGGCAATAATCCTAGATGGTACACTGTTTCCCTCCATGTACGATGACGATAATATGGATGGGGGGATCAATCGCGCAGCTTCGAGAGAGAGTCCACCGCGTGGGTGTACAGCTCGGTCGCCATCCTGGCCGCGTCCCACCGGGGGCTGTAGCGGTAGTTCCTTCTGTCCAGGGACCAACACTTTTCGGAGAGGGAGTCGCACAGAGTCAGCTGCGGCGGGTTATTGGGGAAGTCGGGGCCGATGTCCACCCGGAGGATGCGGAGGAATATCAAGTTATCCACCTTCACCTACGCAATTGAGGTATGCGTGGGTGCGATTCGGCAAAAACAGAGAGAGAGGTTGCATGCGTGTGGGTGCGGTTCGGCATAAACAGAGGATGAGGAGAGATGGATGTAGGAAGAGCGTAACGAAGGTAATGGTGCATGTTTTTCGGGTCGTATCGCGGCACTGCGCAACGGCATATTTAGCCTTGATCTCGGAGTAAAGGTGCGAGATTCCCCTTGTCGCATTTGAGGCACCACCAACTGCGAATCGAACAATGAGCGAATATTTTTCAACCAAATGGGACGGCAAACGCACCAGAAACTGGAGCATGAGGCAAAAACAATCACCCGACGACAATCAAAAGGAGCCGAACAAGATATCGATAACGTATGAAAGGTAGAGAGACGCAGTCACCACTCAGTACCCTCAAAACAGCACAGGATAAAAAAAATACAAGCACGGCACAACCACGTGCACTTGTTTTATATTCTCTCTTACAATAAGAGTTGGACAACAACACAACACAACCATTCACAAAGAGGTGGAGGACACCACCAAGTCCTGCAGACACAACAACGAGATGCAACAGCACTAACACCGAAGACCGTTCTCACGAGTCCCCGAAAAAGACGCTACCCAGAAATCAATCCAAGACGCAACACGCTTGTTGGCAGGTTAATAGAACAGGCCAACAACGCGCTTGTCGGTATGTAGATAGGCCAAACAGGTATCTATGATACCTTCATGAAGAGGTGGAGCATGGTGAAGTCCTGCGCGTCGTACTCGAGCACGTTGTGCCGCTTGGCGAGCATCGCCACCAGGTTCTTCCGCTCCGACCACGGCGTCACCACCGCCGCCTGAGCCCTGGGCAGGTAGTCGCCCAGCGTCGTCTCCGAGCTCCACGACGGTTGGCGGAACCCCATCGTGAGGCCTTGGGCCTCCTGCGGAAACAAGACTCGGACGTCTTTTTTTTTCCGTTTCCGTCGTCGATGTCGATGCCGACGCGTTGTTGTTGTTGTGGTTGATGTTGATGCCGTCGTTGTTGTCGATGTTGATGTCGTTATTTCGACGTCGAATATATATTCGTTACATGGGGGGGGGAGGGGAGGGAAAGTGGATGGTGGAGCAGGGGTGGGGCTGGTGAGAAACGTCGTTGAGGCGGCAGGGTGGAGTATAGAAGGTGGATGGCCGGGGGTACAAGGAAAGGGAAGCAAAGCGACACCGGTGGCGGCAAGTTCCACCAAGAAAAGGGGCAACATTTTGACGAGGTCGAAATCTTTCACCGTGCTCGCATGATGGCTGGAGCGGCAGCGATGCGGCTCCTATGTTGGTTGCATCTCCGGACCACAGCCGTATGCTCTCCAATCAGCAGAGCACGCTAAATACTGGAACAACAAGAACCAGCACACAATTTCAAACGATATCATGACGGTGACGCCAACAAGCACCTTCCGCACGTTACGTCCGCACAGCAACTTGAGCAAGTGCTACGGTAAACTGATACCGGGGACAAACGACGCGCTTCCCAGTATACGGGGGGAGCGAGGATGGTGCACAATCCGATAGTGCCGCCGCGGCGAAAGCGTACGTACCGGCGGCAACGCATGAACCACATACACCCAACCTGTTGCTGTTCACGACAGGGTTTGTTTCGAGGTCGAGCGACGAGCGTGGACATCAAACCTCACTGGCAAGGAACCAAGGCTGCCCCCCCTACTGTAGCAACAACGGCAACGAAACCACGGAGCCCCCCCCCCCCCCCCCCTTGACCTGGACATAGTCGGAGTCCAAGAGTCGTGGGAGAAGGACGGGGGAGAAATAGGAAAAGAAGTGGGAAGCTACACATGGATAGGTAAAATGAGGAGAGGACAGAAAATCAAGAGTAGAGGGGAGGGGGGAGTTGGATTCTTTGTCAAGGAGCACATGTGCGACATAATTGAGGTGATCAGCGACACCAAATTCAACGAAAGCATGTGGATAAGGGTACCAGGGGAACGGGGAAGGAAGGACTTGTTCGTAGGAAATGTATATATGCCACCAGAGTCGAAGAATATGGTGAATGACATCAGGATAGGGTTCGAGGAGGTAGCAGCGGATGTACAAAACTTGAAGAGAAAGGGAGAAGTAGTTCTAGTTGGGGACTTCAATTCAAGAATCGGGCGAACCACGAACCCACACGGAGCCATAGGGCAATACGGGGAGGGAGCCACGAACAAAAACGGGGAAGAAATGCTGAGGTTCCTTGACAGTAGCGAGATGAAGGTGTTGAACGGTAGAGTACGAAAGACAGAACCGGAATGGACTAGGCAATGTTTCAAAAAAGGAGAACGCTCCATCCTTGACTATATAGTCGTAGAGAATGGGGGGAAAGAGACGGAAGTACGAGTATGCACAACGGATGTAGGCACTACAGACCACGCGTTGGTGTGGACAGCCCTACAACAGACGAGAGTCATACAGAGTAGGCGACGCAGGAAAATGTACAGATGGAGAATAGATAAGCTAGAAGTAGAAGAAACGAGGGTAGAGTTCCAAGAAGAGATGGCTATAAACGACAAGAAACTCTCGGAGTTGATAGAGGCAATGGGTACACCGAAGGATGCCGAAGGCCGGGACCAGGCCGGGTCTAGAATCATAGAAGGGTGGGAAGAGCTGGTAAACACAACAGCAAGTAGAGTTCTAGGTAGAAAGTTGATAGTTTGTAAGAGAGCAGTGAAGTGGTGGGACGAAGAAATCAAGCAAGCAATTCGAGTACGTAGAGAGTCACACGCAAAATATGCGGCAGGGAAAACAGATGCAGGATGGAAGGAGTATGTTGAAAGTAGAAAGAGGGTGAAGGAGTTGGTCGTGAAGAAGAAAGGGTTGTGGGAGGAAGTAGTCCAAAAGACTAACGAAGATTTTGAGGGGGGGATGAAGCAAATGTGGGTAGGAATTCAAGGGATAGTGGGCAAGAAGAGAGGGGGAGACACGGAAATAACGACACTAAGATCTGCCGAGGGTAAGATGGCAAGCAGTTCTAAAGGAAAGAGGGAAGTACTAGTAGAGCACTACCGCAAACTTGGGACACCCACCACCAACGACAACTTCGACTCGGAGTTTGAGAAGGAAATCAACTCGTGGGCAGAGGAAAACGTTGAAAGATCTCGGAGGGAATGTAGTGATGTAGACGGGTTGCAGGGAGAGTTCACACGAGAAGAGGTAGAGGACTGCGTAGCGAAACTCAAGAATAGAAAAGCGGCAGGGGCTGATGGAATTGTGAACGAGCTTTTGAAACTGGGGGGGGAGGGGATGATTAACATGTTGGTCCGGATATTCAACTGGATATGGAAACACGAGTACGCGCCGAAGAGATGGAGAGAAGGAGTAGTCGTGAACCTGTTCAAAAAGGGGATAAAACTGGCCCGGGGAATTATAGAGGGATAACCCTGCTGAGCACAGTGGGGAAACTGTTTGGCAAGATGATAGACAATAGAATGGGAGACATGTTGGAGGGGGAAACAAAAGATCAGCGAAGGACAAGCTGGATTTAGACCAGATCGTAGTTGTGTAGACCATGTATATACGTTGAGTAAAATCATCCAAGGTAGGAAAGACGCCGGGCGTACGACATACTGTTTCTTCCTAGATGTACAAAAAGCCTACGACACCGTATGGCGCAATGGATTGTGGAAAAAGATGTGGGACATCGGCATCCGGGGGAAAATGTGGAGGATGTTGAAAAAAGATGACAGAATGCACAAGAAGTGCGGTGATGTTGGATGGGGAAATTTCGAAGTACGTGGATATACTCCAAGGAGTCGCACAGGGCTGTACGATGTCACCCACTCTTTTTAAGATTTACATCAACGATTTGATAAGGGCGGTTGAAGCAGTAAGACAGGGAGTCCAAGTAGGGGGAAAGAGTGTGTCCGGACTGATGTTTGCAGATGATTTCGTGGGGGTATCCGAAACACCAGAAGGGTTGCAAGAACAAATAGATGCGGCGGTAGGATACACCCGAAAATGGAGACTGTCGGCGAACGTAGGAAAATGCGCAGTAGTGGTCTGTAACGAAGACAAGAAAAATCCCGTAGAATTCAAATGGAAATGGGGGGAGGAAGAACTACCGGTAGTAGACAAGTATACGTACCTGGGAGTAGAGATTTCGAAGGAGTGCTCATGGGACGCACACATAGCGAAGTTGATTGGGAAGGGTAAAGCTCAGATAGGCAAGATGGACGAGATCCTTACGGACCCACACCTAGACACTAGGATTAAGAGGTGTATTCTCTTGAATGTGATTGTACCTAAGCTAGAGTATGCAGGAGAGGTATGGGAAGGTAACGAAAAGGCCGTCAAGCAGCTGGAAACGGTGCAGATGGCAGCGGCCAAGAAAATACTAGGATGTTCAGTACAACGAGCAACACTGTATTGAGAGCAGAATTGGGAATGTACTCTCTTAAAACAAAGAGAGACATGCAGAAGTTGAAGTGGCAGTACAAGGTAAGTACAATGTCGGACGATAGACTACCAGCCATGGTTGACAACGCAGCTTGGGGAAAAGCGACTCCAGGAAAGAAGGGAATCAGATGGGACAAGGTGGTAGAGAAGGTTTGGAAGGAGATAGGAGACGAGGAGGAGACGTTGGACACGGAAGGGTTCGGGGGGTTCAAGACGAAAGTCAAGGAGATGCTAGAAAGTAGGGAGGAGGCAACCCTTCGGAAGAAGGTACGAAGCGAAGACCACTTGGAGATATACGGGAAGTTGAAAGAAGGGATAGGGATGAAGACGTACTTGGACGGCCCCATGGACTACGCGAAAAAGCTGAAATTGCAATTTCGAGTAGGCGATCTGGACTTGCCAGAACGGAGGAAGAGGTATACCAGCCGTAGGAGAGAGGAAGAGGAGGATAGACACACATGTCCATGTGGCCAATCGGAGGAGAGTAGACCCCACATAGTTGGGGAGTGTGAGTTGTACAGGAAGGAAAGAGAGGATCTCGAGGAGGAAATGAGACAGAGAGGGTGTGACATGGACAAGTTTGGTAAATTAGACAACAGCGAAAAAACGATCGCGATAATTGGGGATAGATGGTGGGCACAAGAGGCCCTAGAGGACGGGGATAAGATGGGAAGAAATTTTTATGTAGTTTGTGGCAGAAACGTAAAGAGCTCCCAAACGTTGGTGGTGTCTCTAGTAGGGGTAGGAACGGTGCTCCGTCTCGAAAGGGACGCGTGGTCAATGGTCAAATAACTACGGCAAGCAACAAATGAGTACGCCCCCCCCCCCCTTGGAAAACTGCATACCTGGTGGTCTGTTTCCGTCAACCTGCGTCCACTCCATCCGCACCCTGACCCCCGCTCGGCCGTAGACGAACATCGGCCCTTCGCCCTCAGCATCTACACCCCCGCCCTCTCCCTCTATTGCCTCTGCCCCTGCTTGTGCTGCTGTCGATGCCGTAGCGGCCGCCGCCGTCGGATCAGGCCACAGAGGGAACGCCAGGCGCGCCCCTGCCCTCGAAACGAGCAACTCTATGTCTTCCTGCCGGTCACGCAAGTAGCCCAAGTGGAAGCTCATAGCGCTGGCGGCGGCGGCAACACGCGTGGCGATGGACACGCAACAAACGAAAAAAGCAACGCAACACATGCGTTGCATTCAGGATGATGACTTTCCTCAAGGAAGGCCCATGATTGGTACCACCGGGTCGACGATTCAAAAGAACGACACAGAGGCGTGTGCCGCTATAAAAAAAAAGGATGTTGGTTGAAAACAGGGAGCGAGTGTTTGATTTCGGAAGGCCGGCGGGTGGTGCAGGTCGTGCACTGAACCAGCGACGCACGCGTATGCCCTTTTCACAAGCCGGCCAAACGTTGCGCTCGCATGCCCAACAACAGCAACACCACCCTCGCAACCATCCAACATCACACAGAGCTTCTACCCTGCCCCCTGTTCCCTCTGTACAGTCGGGGTCCCTCTAGATTGGTCGGGAATGCGCCAGGCCGACGACATGGCGGGTACCCGCCCTGTTCAAAGTACAACACAACTTCATCGTACTACCTGCTGTGCCAAGAGATTTTTTTTCCGCCCTACACCGGCCACCCCACCCTATGTGGCCCGCTCTACAGTCTAGAGGGACCCCGGTTGGACCCTTTCTTGCGCCCCGACACGCTTGCGGGCTGCTGCTATCTCTGTAGAAAAATACTCGTACGTGGTACTTCGTAGAAAATTTCCTCCTTCTCACCTCGCGAGCGGCGAATTCTCCAGCTTTTGTATTTCGTGGTTTCTGTGTTCGGAAAGAGAGGATTTGGTGCGAAGGTGACGGAAATCGGGGAAAGGGGGGGGGGGGGGGGGGGGGGTTT
>FN649727.1:6860795-6889738 GCA_000310025.1 Ectocarpus siliculosus | reverse complement strand
GAAGAAAGGGGGAGAGAGGGAAAGAAGCGAGGCCGGGGGGGGGGGGGGGGGATATCATCAGCGGTGCCCGACTGTACACAGAGATGTTACCCCCCGCGGTCCCATACGGCAGCACTACCGTACGTTGCCACGCTAATTCGCTAAAAAGCAACAGCTCCAGCGCCTTGACCGAAAGAACCAGGCCAAAGCTGACCATTTGACGGGGGGTTGATTTTGATGACAGTGGGAAACAATCCTCAACAAAAACAAATACATGGAACACACACACAAAAACCCCACCGTCGGAGTTGCTTGATGTCCAAAGCGAGGGCGGCAAGAGAGCTGGGACGTCTGAAAAGGTCCCACTTCTTAAGGCTTTCGAGCGAGGCCAAGCGGTACGTGTTGTACGCTTCGTGCATGCCCTGCGTAAACCCCTGGCGGCGGCAGCGGCAGCAGCAACGAAGAAGAGAGCGACGCAACACAAGAAGTACAGGTCGCGAGAAAAAGAGGGGAAGTTGAGGACAAACAATAAAGCAACAAATCGTGATGTGGGACAAAACGCCTTCTTCCTCTTTTTCCCGTGAAGAAGAGGGGGTACGCAGAGTACACACACGACGCGTCTGTAGGCACAAGAACAACACCAGCAACACTCCCCCCCGCCCCCCCGCCCGCACCCCTCACCCCTTCCACAAACCAGCAAATACAATCGACTTAAAAAACAAAATTACACGCCCACGATGTATCCACACTTCCACTTGTACACACAAAAAAGAAAGGAAGCGTCCCACATGCAGAGAGTATGTCTACTGTACCCTGTTGACGTCGCCTTCGGTGGACGGGAACGGCACCAGGTCGGGGCACCTCTCCGGCGCGTCCCCGTCGATGACCACCTCCCACTCCGCCCCGGACTCGCAGTACGGGATGAACACGCTCACCACGATGTCCTCGCTCTGGGCGAAGCCCCCCGTCACGGGCTCTTGCAAACTCGCCTGGAGTAGGGGGCGCGTCAAGCGACAGCGCGCGCAAGTGTGTACGCGTGCATTGCATCAGAAGAAAGGGCGAGCGTATGCATCATCTTTGAATGATTTTAGCCGGCTACACTATTTTATATACCACATCCCATCGAAAAAACACGCCAGTCTTGTGCGATATGTAGCGGGATGCGTACGTCCATGCGTGCATTGCATCAGAGGTAGGGCGAGCGTTTCACCTAAAAAGTATTCTTGAGTATATATATAGCATCGACCGCGGTTGTTGTAGCCGGCTATGCCATCGAAAACACGCCAGTCTATTACGGTATGTAGCGGGAAAATAAACGCCAACACGCCGCCTTTTAGGCATCGGGCTCCCCCCCGCCCCCGGGGGCACAAGAGGAGGAGGAGAAGGAGGATGGACGACAGGGTTCGGTCTCCAGATTCACAGCGCACTTTGCAAAAGCGTGGTTTGCGTGCGTGTAACGGTCGCAGCCTCGTCGTTCTGTCTATTCTCGACATGTCACAGTTGTCAATGCTACCTCGTCTAGATATCTATGATACCTCCGCTCAAACGTACGAAAAGATCGCGACCAGTTTGCTTCCTTCAGAAACAGGGATCCGGGTCTGAAATACCATACAGTTGCATCATTGGTTCAGTGGTAGAATGCGTGATTGCCATTCACGCGACCCGTGTTCGATTCACGGATGATGCATTTTGTTTCGTTTTTTTCTTGTCGCCTCCAAGGATAGGTTTTCTTCCGTGTGTTGTAGATGATCCTGACACCGTATTTAACACCCAGGGGATGAAATTAAACCATCCCCGGGTTTTCAACTGGGTAGGAACTTAAGCTTCCCACTGAACACATGCGCACGGAAAGGGAGGCTGCCCTGAGCGCTACGCAAGGCACGCTACGCCACCACAGACAACAGTATCACACCCGTTCACCATCTCCGCGCCTTGAGAACCCAAAGGCTTGGTGCTCGAGAGCCTGTATTCAATGAAACCATGCACTCCTGCTGTCGACCACCCAGCAGATACAACGGAACGCACGCAGAAACACAGACGTGTACGGGCTTCTGCTTCGGGCGGCACGTCAAGAAAACGACGTACCCTGGATCGCGCAGCCCAGGAACAACACCCGCGTACGGCTAATGCAAGCAACGGACGTCTTGCCACTCTCGGCACTGCAGCTGTGTATGTCGACGGGGCTAGAACATTGTAGCACTGCAGTATTTGCTACTATTCTGTCGTGACTGTTCAGTAAATACTCCTCCTCCCCTTCTCGATGTCGGTACAATCCCTGCGTATCGTCTTCCTTTTTCTATTGCGCTAGGCCGACTCAACCTCTCGCCCTCTCCCTCGGTCAGTACAATCTCTGCGTCTAGTCTGCTTACTGCACTCTTGCTTGACGCGCGACGCATCCTAGGGAGCGATCGTGGAAAGCACCGAGAACGGCGGCGAAAAATCACCCGCGGATGTTCCAGGACGCATCAACCGACTGGTCGACGAGCGGCCAGTTCGAGGGACGGTCCGATTGCAGCGGCAACGTAGGCGACACGGTGGGGCGTCCGTCGTAACTTACGACGTGCGGAGCCCCCCTGAATCGGCTAAGTTGGCGCCGTTGCAGGCCTCCCCCCGAAGCGGCCACCCATTGACCAATCGGTTGACGTATCCTACAACAACGGCCGGCGGAGGCTTTTTCACCCCAGCTCTTGTTTCGTTCCACGACCGCTCCCAAGGATGCATCGCGGCGTATAGCAAGAGTTTTGAGCAGACGAGACACAGGGACTGCACCGTACCGACTGGGAGAGGAGGAAACCTCCAAGGCAGAGGAGCAAATACTGCGTGGTAGTCAATCATACATAGTTGCGGTGCCGATAGTGCAAGAACGTGTATTGCTTGCGTTGAATCGTGCACGGGTGTTGGGTTCCTGGGCTGCGCGATACTGTCCACGAGCCCAACGAGGACCCGTGCTCCCAGCAGTGAGCAAGCAGCGCGTACACATGCCAACGGCCCTATGTAGCGCAAAGCTCCGTGAGGTTTCGCATGCAACCTCGTCTCGAGGACGGTAGCGTCATATTTTTTGTTCTCGTGCGTCTGCCGGTCCCCGATGACATCGATCGGTGCACATATCCGGAGCAAGGCAACACACACGCCGATGACCAATAGGGCTAGTCAGCAACAAATCTCATGTCTTCAAAACGAGCCCGTCGGGCAGACGACAACATCATCAGCAGGCACAACAAAGTGTGCGCACTCGCAGAGAGGCAAATTGTCGTCGCCGTATTTCTCGCACCACATATGTATCCTTCACGGCCTCCTTGTTGACGAGACGGCGGTACGAGTTGTCGATAAGCCCTGGCGCGTCTTCGGCTTGTGGTAAACCTGTTCCGGAGATGGTCACTTTGCTCGTAGCTCTCAACTTGGCAAGCACGATCGGGCCACATCTTCGGCCACACTGCTCCGATCCAACCACCGTGACGCTGGACATGACAGCAGTCGAGGGCGCTCAAGAAGGGGGACAGCGGAACTGGAAAAACGAAAACTCTTATTACCCCCGCCCCTCACGCCAGGTGAGGGAGCGGCGCGAAGCCATCGCAAGGAGATCTCGCGCCCTCGTTTCTTGATACGAAGGCGTTATCTCTTGTAAAGTCTTCGCCGCGCTTCTCCCTCACTTGGCGTGAGGGGCGGGGAGAGTTTTACTTTGGCCGTTTCGCCGTCCCCCTTTCGGACAACGCCCTCGACTCGCTGCGAGGCCGCCGTCAAGGCGACCGGATCGAGTGGGATCGAGTCCACGGCAACTGCTGCTGTCTTGTCAACAACTCTTGAACTGAACTTGCCAAGCGCAGCAGCGGGCGACTCCACACGAAGGAAGGAAGCTGCTGAAGCTGCTGATTTCACTGCTTGTGCGTGCTGTCGCAGCTCACAAAATATCGCCCAGTAGGTGCAGCTTTTTCTTGGGGGCTTATCTTTCCATGGATCCGGGCGTTCGTGTCCTGTGTGTCTAATAGTGTCTAGGTTCTCTGCCGTTGTATCTGCTGGGTGGTCGACAGCAGTAGGGCTCGGTTTCATCGACTACAGCTCTCCGGTGCGAAGCCTTGGGTGCTGAAGGGGCAGGCAGAGAGGCGAAAAGGTGTGATGCTGCTGTCGCGGTGGCGGCAGCGTGCCTTACAGATCGCTCAGGGCAGCCCCTCTTTCCGTGCATGTGGTCACTGGGAACCTTAAGTGTTACGTTAGGAAACACGGGGATGTTTTCCTATCATCTCCTGATCGTCAAAAAATATTACGACGACAACATGGTCGTGTGTCGTGATCATCTCCCGCACACCTGTGTTACCGCGGCTGAATAGTCAAACAGATACCGTGTAGAGGCTGGCGCCAGAATAAATCGGAAGAACACACACACACACATTGCAAGGAGGTTGATGGAAGCAGCAACATCATGCCAAGGGGGGCCGAAACGAACACGAGTACAGTAGAAAGTAGCACTGTACCTTCGGTAGAACGGCGTGCATCTCTTCATCTACACTAGACTACTTTGTTATTCCCGAGAATAGCCTACAGTCCTCCCATGACGCCCCCCTCACGGGGTCCCAGACCATGGCCTTGAGAAGCTCTTTCTATATCGGCCGTATTTTCATCGGCCAGCCGGTTGGCGCGGTCGATGCTACTAACAAAGAGACACGCAGGTGCCCCGCGTGCTTGTGTCTCAGTCTAAGCACCAAAGTATATGCATAGAGTAGGACATGCCCCCATACAGTCATTTCATTTCGGAATGGGAATATGACGATCTCTATGAAATGGTAGCATTTCCCCGCTGATCACCAAAAATCGAACATCAGTCAAAGTGTGGGCAGCATACCGCCGTGTAGCCAGGTTCCAAGGTTGCACGGACGTTTCCGGTTGTGCACGACGGCAGTACAGCTTGTGTACTCGTATTTGTCTTCGCGACGCACAGCAACTGGTACTTCCTGCTGAAGTCTATTTAGCTACATCGCTCAGTTTGGAATTTAAATGTGAGTACAAACGGCAGGCATCCGATGCTCTCGTCTTTAGGAACACTGGCTATGCCCAAACGAGTGCGTTGTACTGGATCATAAGAAGTCAAGAAGAAGGTAGGCATCATACGAATGCTCAGCGGCGAGGAAAACTCGCTCTGTTCAGGGACAAAGAAAGGTATTTCCAAACGAACGCCCGGCGCGTGGCATTTTCTTGTCTACAAAGCATTTCTTCTCACCTTAATACCCCAGGCATTTTGCCGAGAAGAACGCTTCAGGCAATCGATCTGATCTCGCACTGCGCTTAGCACCACGTTGCCCTTGGTGCGAACCATTTCACACACCTGTTATACGGCACTCAAGCGCAGTTGGTTGCTCTTGCTGTTGTGTGCAGTAGCTCAAAGAGCCCGCCGCAAAGGAGGCAGGGGGGATCGCAGAAAGTATCGCACTACAGGGGGAGCAATGGAAAAAGTTTGATTTGCCAGCCCCAAACAACAGCAACAAAGAGCACGCCACACTGCACATTTTTTCCCTCTACACTTAGGGTGGGGCGAACATAATGCTTCTATTGAAACATCACGCTCGATCTGGAATAGTTTAGTCTCGGTGCGCATGGAAACGCACCAGAAGAACTCCCTGACATTCTCGAGTCGGGAACCCGAAGAACCTGCGGAACGGATCGAATCTTTAGTATCCGACAGTCCCGTCGATGTCATCGACAAACATTGTGTATGGGAATCGCATGGACATCGACACGGAACAGCGCCCCCCCCCCCACTTTGTCATTGTTGATTCGTTGCAAAACACAGCGGAGGCCAAATATGCCGCTGACTACGTTGATTGATTGAAGTTCAGGAGAGGACCTGTATCGAGATGGACGAAAAAGGCCTTGCCGAGCCAGCTTGAAAAAAAAGAAAAACTGTTTTGTTGAGCCTGTTACCCGCAGGGGAGCTGTCCCTATACAACATGCTGTCTGGGAAATCGTAGACATACAGGCACTCACTTGAAAAGACTCCACATGCCGTTCGACTGTGGGTATATCTCGAATCGGTAGTCTTTCTGTGTGTGCTTTTATTATTCCTTAATGCAGGTGTACTTGCTGACGCTATGAATTCATTGCTAATCTGTCTCTGACTCTTTTCTATAGATAGATGGAGATGGATTCGTTGTGTCAATGTGCGAACAGCAACCTCCCCTCCGCTCTGCTGTGTGCTGGGCAGTCCCATCTCTCGGCGCGCAGAGTTACGAGGTTGGAAAATTAGCAGAAAACTATGGCTTCGCCTCTAACCGGTACCGTACTGAATAAGAAATGGAAGCTGGGGGCTCTAGTGGGATCCGGAGGGTGTGCGGAGGTGTACGAAGCAGAAGCCACAGGCTCTCGGGGACAAAGCGCAGATGGGCCATTTGTTGCCAAGATCGCGCCTGTTCCTGTGGCCCTCCCTCTCGCCGCGAAGAAGGGGAGGTATGCGTACAAGAGAAAGACGGAAGAGGAGAAGCATGCGGATATGATCCACTACGAGCACGTGCTGTACACGGCCTCTCTAGCCAAACATGTTGGGGTCGTTGAGGTGCGCCCAGGAATACTGTACGTTTGTTTGTTGTCGCACATGGCCAGCCGTAAAAGACCAAGCTGCTAAATATCATGCAGAATATTCTATGGTTCTTGTATAGTCTAGTCTAGTAGGGCGCGTGCGAGAGGTGCTGATGGCCTCGAGTTGACAATCAATCAACCGACGATTTCGTGTGGCTTTACATACATACATAGGCTCAAGTGTGAGTTTTCGGCCACTCACAACACATGGCATTCATACCCACTACCACGCGGAAACCGGAAGCGCCGCCGCTGCGAATTCGGTTTTTTACATTTCCCAGATTTTTTCAACAGAACGGCAGCTTTGCATGCTTCCGGGCCTTCAAAAGTAACTGCTGTAGATCGTCGTCGTCGTCGTTGTGGTGGGCTTGCCGTAAGAGGTGAAGAGACGGCAACCCCTCTGTAGACTGATTTTGAAAACTCGATTGAAGCTCGATTGCTCCACAACCAAGATTCATTGTGCCAACGTGCCAACACAACAAAATGGTGGTTTTAGAAACATCTTGTTCGGGCTTTTCGTAGAATTATCCGGCTCTTCCCACAGGCTTCCTTAGTTAGTTGTGAAGCAATCGAGCTTTAAAGGTCGATCTGGGGAGGGGTGCTTTGGTGCTATCTCTCTCCGCCTCTTACGGCAATGGTCGAGTGTGTGGAGCATGCATGCCGTTCGTAAGGAATACAACATAAGTGAGGTCTACATGTATGTCCAGTTGCGCCTCGGGTAAGGGTGAGGGATAGGGGGTTAGGTGGCGACCGTCGTGGGAAGACGGAGGGTGAGGAGGGGTGAAGAGAGCGGGCGAGGCGAGAATAAATGTAAAACATAGACTTGTACCAGCGCTTTCTACGTTCGTTGAGGGCTTGACCGCCTTCTCTCTCACGTACAACAACCTTTCGATCTTGCCGGGATTTCACGCGGTCGCGCTTGTCCTTGGCATTTGATTCCCCTCTGCGAAAAAAATTCTTGCATGATACAGATCCCACGCAACGGCTATGGCGAAGACCAGAACCTGCGTTACCTGGTGATGACCAGGCTTGGTCTGGACGTGGAAGCGGCGCTAAAAACAAGCAAAGGCTGGTCGGTGGCTCGCAAGACTGGCTACGCCAGACAGATGCTGGCCCTCCTGCGCGCCCTTCACGAGAAATGCCAGATGGTGTTCATCGACGTCAAGCCAGGTGCGAGAGAGTCGCGCATATTGTTGATGGGGGTATTCTACGAACCATGGAGAGCATGCGCGTCTACAATATGGCCGTGGTGGAAAAGTTGTGCGGCTTCGAATGCACGCGTAGTTTGATCGTTGAGCATGGGAAGAGCGTTTTGCGGGGGTAACGGCAGCTATTTGGGGTTAGAAACTGAGTAGCGCGTGGCGCGGTTGTGTAGGCATACTGGAAGAGGATTTTATTGCTACGGTCGAGCCACACGAAGATAAAAGAGATGGTGGGAATTGAAATCACCGATGCATCAGGACTAGCCTTTCGTTTACCTAAGTGGCATATTTCGTGAACCTGTGCGGGGGCACGTGGGTGTGGTGGCCTGGGTCGGAGCACCACGCATGGTGCCCTTCGTTGCTGGAGTTGGTCGGTTTGAGCGCATGCCCTTGTGTTGGCATTCCAGCACCGTGGATAGGATTCTCATTCAACAGCGGTGCAGTTGATGGTGGGGGGACAGAAAGAAGGAGACACGGAGAGAACCCAGCGGCAGTGCATCACTCCCAACACTGCGCCTCGTTGCCCCCCCCCCCACCTTGCTGCCGCTTTCTACCGTAGAAAATTTCATGTTCGGGGTGCCGGGCTCTGCCGATGAGGATAAGATCTTCCTGATCGACTTCGGGCTCAGCACCAGGTTAGTCGCGGCAGGACAAACAAACGTCGAAGAAATCAATACCCCATTGGTTGTGTGATGTGTGCACCAAACAAATTGGAGCCTGCCTCTTCTCTTCGTGAGAGCAAACCGTTCTCGTGCCATCGATACGGTCCTGGCGCGGCCGATATTGGGCATTTGTAGCAGCAAAGGTTGGGCACTCGGTCTGTTCATGACTGGTCTACGGAGATACGCACTCTCTCATGTTCTTCTATGTCATCAGACCATGTGGCTTACCTCTACTGTGAGTTCGATCAGGCAAAGCAGGTAGGTTAGCGCAGCAAGACTCCGCAAGCAATCGCTATCCAATGTCCACTCCGTTAGTCAGCGAGCTCAGCAGTTCACCATTAGGCACGTATCGTGGCAGTTAGGCGCACAGGCACAGTGGCAATGGCACAGATCTCTTTCTCACACTTGGTGGTAATCAGAATCACCAGGTAGGCATCGGATGTAGGAGTCCGATGCGGGTATCCGGATTGGAATCGAGAGGTGGTGACACATCTGGAACCTCGATCCTATCAATCCACACCCTCCATGCTCAGAGTAGTCACCTCTGCGCACTTCAACGTACTTAGTTGCCTGTGGTTCTATAAACCTCCAGGCTCCCGTGGGAATATCGGTCTACCGCCGCTACACATTCGTTTCTCCTGGCACAGTACATGCGCAATCAGTTTTTTCTTAGTCCGACCCGCATCTCAACAGATGGCGCCGTTATTCGCTCAGCAAGACAGATTCAGCCGAGAGGGCGTGATAAAACAAAAAACACAGTTGCATTTGTGCTGGACAGGTATGTCGCACCGAGGGGCGGAATCAAACCCCAAGGCCAAAGCGCACAGATCCAGGGCACCGCGGAGTTCCTGTCTCTCAAATGTCATGGCGGTGCCAGCGCTGGAAGGTGAGAGTGACAGCGGGGAGGCTCCAACCGCCATTCATCGAGGCTTGAAGCAGGAATGATTTCTTCGCGGATCGGGGAGAAGGCTGACGGGGAAATTGGTTTTGTTGAGGCTCAAGTTTGTCGATGTGTACCGCTCGCGTGCTCTTGTTTTTCTTCCCCCTATTTTCCGCCCGCTCTTTTCCACCCCCTCTTGTGCTTGCACAATGAATGGTGTCTCGCACGCCGTACGTACCTATTTTGCTGCCCGAGTTACACTCTTTTGGCCCGTATCCCGAGTTGCGGTGTGCGTTTTTGCAGCACGGAAGATGTACGGATGACGGCCTGCCTTCGCTGATATTTCACTTGATTGACTCGTTTCCCTGCGCAGGTGCGACGACCTCGAGTCTCTCGGCTACGTGATCGTGTCCATGCTCAAGGAGGGTGACAGAGCCCTGCCCTGGAGCGGGTCTTCGAGCGTCAAGGACGGCCTCGCAGCTAAGAAGTCCGCGACGCTCGAAGCGCTATGCCGAGGATGCCCGGCGGGCATGCTTGAATACATGAAGGCCGTGCGCGGCATGGAGTTCGAGGAGGCTCCCGACTACGACAAGCTCGACGCTGTGCTCAAGTCCATGGAGAGCGCCGGGGCAGCAGCAGGCAGGGAGGGCGAGAGGCGGACGCGCCGCGGTTACACCCAAGGCTCAGGCCACCGCCGCCGCCGGTGGCGCTTTGACCCGCGGAACATTCACTACCGCCGCCGCGTCACGGCAGGAGGAGCGGGACGTGGAGGTGCGTGTCGCTGACAGGAAGGGTAAACGCAGGAAGGGGGCAGGACGAGGCGGGGCCACAGAGGCGTCAGCCGCGAAGGTGCCGCCGGCACCGCGGCCTTCGAAGCAAGGAGCGACGGCAGCGGTCCGGCGTAGCAAGCGGCTGTCGCCCCCGAAAGACGGGGAGGAATTCTTGGACGCGCTCTAAGAGCACGACGCCAAAGACATGGACAAGGGCGGAGAAGAGGAGGAACCTCCAAGTTACAAAGGTTGTACGTATTCAGGGCGTAGGATAGTCATTGCTTGCCGTGCATATAGTTGAGGACACCCGGAAGACCGGTACCAGCCGGTTAGGATACCCGGCAGGGTCGTGTGCCAATCGTACCCTACCGTAAGTTGGGGTTTACATACTCTACCCAAAGCTTGGGTGGTACTTTGTCGCCTTTGCAAAATACCTGAGGAGGGTACACGGGCACATACGTACCCGACCAAAAAATCCGTGAAAAATATCATACCTTTTTAACAGCTCGGTCGTGTTCATGCATCTGTCTTCTACCAAAAACCAAAGTAAACAAGGACAAACGAAAGCTGGAAACAAAAAAACACGATGTACACACGGAACAAACGTTTTCAAATCTTGTTGCTGTCCACACTCAGGCTTTACTTTCTCTAAATAGTCACGTGTGGGCTATGATAACACGCCCAGTCACACGACACGAGAGAAAAGAACAAAACAATAACTCGGCGCCGCCACTACATCATTTTATGCCAAAGCCCACCGTCGTTTCTACACAAACATGGCACAGTCCCACCAAGAATGTCTGGGGCACATGAGGTTTTTGCGAAAGAAGGCCGGACAGAACCTTACGTCCGAAAAATCGGAATAACGTCAAGCAGAAAATGAGATTCTGGCTTGACCTTGGACCGAGACCTAAAACCCTGCGCGTAACGCGCACTGCTGTAGTACCATCGTGCACCACACTCTTCTGTCTCCAACAAGAAGAACAAGAAGAAGAAGAAGAAGAAGAACAACAACAACAACATCGACAAAACACACTACAACACACATCGTGGCACACCTCCCTCTCCCAACTGCAGCGCAACCTCCCACCTCTGTCGTTTCGTGTTCAGATCCGCGGAAGACCGGGATCAGGAAAAAATAACAAACCCCGAGCAAGAAAGGGTTACCTTCTACATAGATATATACCCGCGGCATCAAGACCGTGTCGTCTAGCCTGCCTGTTCGTTTTCAGCCGTCTTGCCACCACCACTCTGAAGACATGAAAGGATTATGGGAAACCCAAGTGCAGAAAAACATTTCAAAGCCGCCGGGGCCGGAATCAACCTAAACAAACAAGACAGACATCGGCAGCACACGCACAAACACGGAGAGGGGGTGGTCGCCGCCGAAAGATTGCTCCGGCGACCGGTGAACGGCCCTAGCGTTTTCACGGATCAGATCCGGATCAAGGCGTGACGACCGTCCTCCATTCCTCCTCTCGGTAGTGCTGATTGCTGCATGTTTCCCCCGGCTGAGTGATACAAGATGATCTACGATCGTACAAGATGACCTACGGTGACACTACCCTACAGCTGTAGTACACTCCATGAATCGCTTGCTCACACCGGACGCAAGGACGCCAAGAAAACCAAGCCCGCTCTCTCCTTGCGAGACCAAGCGGCATCTCAGCAGCCCCCAACGCGTCGACCAACCAACTGCTCGGCGCGTCAGAGTCGGAGAGAATAAACGCTTGGATCAGGCAGCAACAGATCCCATGATACCAAGCGAGAGACCAGAAGAGACAAATCAGGTTGACCCCGACATTGGACCAAACAGGCCACAGCAGTCCGGTACCGTCAACTTCACTCCACAGGGGGGACCGACCGATATGACAACAACAGAGTCTCCAGCAGCCCGGGCCGTTTCAAAACAACGCCGCATTCAGGGGGACCTTCCGAACAGACCTACTCTCACAAAGACAGCAGCTGCTGCTGTGCACCCGATCCGAGAACAAAACGTACGCCTTGCTTCCAGACGACTGCCGGTCACGGTGAGGGCTCAGACGAAGTACATGACGTTGGTCAGGCTCTGGTGCACCGAGCTGAAGCAGCGGGCCCAGTCGATCTCCCTGGCGCCGCCGTCCCTGCCTTGCACGACTGAGGACGACTCGGAGGAGGAGTCGTCTCCCACCTGCTCGTTGAAAAATAAAAATAAAAAAAAAGTTGGCGGGGTTGTGCTCGGCACTGCATCACATCCACCGGTATTACCACCTGGCACGTCTTCACAAAACAAAAACATAGCAACACCTGGGAGGCGTGTGCAGACGCCCGCTGGGCGTTTCACTCTAGATGTTACGCCGCATTATTATGGAAAACCAAATGGGGGGCGAAATCACTTCGCGATCGATCGTCTACGCATATGGCCACACTCACGTTGACGAAGAACTGGGCGCGGAAAGCGACCAGGTGGGCGTAGTACACCGCCGGCGGGATGGACACGCTGCGGGTGCACCGGCAGTACATGAAGCACAGGCTGCAGCAGAGCGGAAGGGAAGGAGAGCAGGAGGGGGAGGACGGCGGTGTGAAAAGCGAGGCAAGCGTCGGGGAACCGAGTGTCGAACAAAACTGCTGTGGTGTACTAGAACCAAGCCAGAGGGGGCATCGTGAACAGAAAACTCGGTTGTGCGCCAAGGAGAATAACGAGTAAGGCTGTAAAACATTTGGAACGGACAACAACAACTACAACATGACATACCCGCGCTGCAGAAAACACTCAAAAGACAAAGAAACACAAAAACAACACAATCCAAAGCGTTACACCAGGTACATGTTTCGGTTCGAGACGATATCAACACACCGCACCGCTACACCAAGCTAAAACAACGACTACCCGTCGACTGGACTCACTGGTAGCACAGCAGCTGGAGAGAGTCCGAGTCGAACGCGTTCTCTGAAAAACGAAAAAAAAAGTTTGACACGGTAGAGGAAAGGGGGGCGGGGCGGGGGGGCAGTACGGTACGGTAAGCAGAATACACGCGAGTGGAGAGCGGTCGATCAAATACTGCTGTCATCAAGAGGGCAGCTACTACACCGTGATTATTCTCTCAACTCGAAAGTTTATGACGCCATCCCGATCGGTTGCTACTGCGAAAGCCCTGTCTCTCGGTTCTGTTGGTGGCCAACTTTCGCGAGCTGTCGCCCTCGGTAGAAGAAGCGACGTCATGTACATGATATTATTTGACGCTTTGCCGCACAGCAGTAAGGGCAACACTGGAACTCCACACATGAACACGGCAAACCCAAAGGATTTCTCCAAAACCGAGCCTTTGGCCAGACGGTTCTGTGCTGTCATCGTCCCCAACAGTTCATAAAATCGCTGGCGGCGGGGAGCAGCGTAGGTCAAGCACCATATGTTTGCGACACCTTGCGCTAGAATTTTGGACTATGCCCGCGGTCACCAACCAGCAAACCAAACCAAAACATAAAGGAGGCTAACTACAGCGGGGCACCCTCAAATGAAGAGTTAGACAGAGGGGGGGGGTCCTGCACACAAACAAAATATGCATGAAGCGCGGCCGGCCCGCCGCTGCCAGCTCTTCTCACCGTCCCAGAGCACGTGGTACTTGGCCGGGCGAGAGGTTCCCTGCAGGCCTCCGTGGGACATGAGGTAGAAGTCCCACTCCATGGGGTGGCAGATGCCAGTCTCCACCACGGTCCCGGGGAACACGTTGCCGGACTTGTCCTGGTCATCCCTGCAGCAAGAGGAAGCAAAAAAACGGGGGGGGGGAGGGGGGGGTGCTCTTTCATGTTTAGCATGCCATAGCGGTTGGACTATTGACCACGCATCCTCGAGGAGGTGGAGCACTGTTCCTAAAGGACCGATCGCCGGTGGCCAATCGTTCCTCACTACAACTGGGGGGTGCAAGGAAGGACAAGAGAGAGATACATTAAATGTATCAGGGACTGACTGACTGCTGTGTCAAAATGAGGGGCTCAAAATGTGCCCTGCACAACGGAGAAAAACCCACGGACACAACAATGTCGAGAACGAATCAATATCCGGGCACCCCCCGATACGAGTGATTGACAGCAGGCGACGACAGCGACAGCAAGCTGTACATTGTAGCCACAGTCGCAACCACGGCGACCCTCCACCTCCACCTCCACACTTTCGCAAAACGTGTCGGTGATCGTACATCTGTCTTGTCCGTTTTCTTCCCTACAGCTGAACTCGAGCGCTTATTACGTCTTCGATTTTTTGACGGTTGTCCTAACTGGCCCTACCACAGCGACGCACCACCCTCGCGTAAAAACTAAAACGCCTACAAGTGCGTTTCGGTGATCAGATTCGTGTCTTCCCTACAGCTGCACTCAGCCGCTGGCTGAGCTTTCGTTTTTCGACCGTCGTTCTGACTGACCCCACCTGTTGGGCTGGAAGAGGCGGGTGTGGTGGCGCTTCTGTACGACGATGAAGGTGATGGTAGGACGGTAACCCACCTCCAAGGCCGCGCACGCCTGCTCGATCGCTCGGACCTTTGTCGTCGTCGCGAATCACAACGGCATTGGCATTGGCATTGGCATTGGATTGCGCCGAAAAACAAGAAATTCGTTCAGGGCGTCGTCAGTCGACTTAACGAGGACGAGGCATAACGAACGAAAGAAATATCCACGGAGGAACGGCGTTCTTTGCGCAGAAAAACCGAACAAACAGCAAAGGTCGGGCGGCACACCACACCACCGAAGCAAAGAGGAGACGATAATTGCCAAAAAGCATCAAACCCGGTAAACTCTTCACGAACAACAGCGAGAGGAGCACCAGCACCAGAAACTTCAGCAGGTCGGCACTTTTCACAGCAATAACGTCAAATCCAACACACACAAAGAGACATGGTGAACAAAGCACACGAACTTCACTCCGGCACACATCAGAGATTTACAGAAAAGGCGCGAACACAACAACAGTCTTCTCACCAACAACCACCACGGCAACGACAACAACAACAACAACAACAACAACATCTCCTCACCTCGTAGCGGAGGACCTCCCGGAACTGCCCCTCGCTAACGCCGTCGCGGAAGAAGATGATGCGGGCAGGCTTGGCGTTGTTGACGCGGTAGAACGAGATCAGCAGGTTCTTCACCATCGACGCCAGGTCCTGCACGACATGGTTTGTTGGGGCATCAACACGCCCGGGGATCGCGGTTGGTGACTTGCGATATCTTGGGGTTTTGTTTCGTTGGCTAACGACTTCTTGACAACGCCCCGCAAGGGCTATTACCTGATTCGATTGTTATGGTAGCCATGAACATAACCGCCAAAGCCCTTTGTGTATCCGGCGATATAAAAAGGTAATCCGACGTTCATGCGATCTGAGGACCATCCCACAACATCATCGTCCCGTCCCACTCCATATTTTGACCTGGACAACCACCTTCCGGTGCTTCTACACGCAAAAAATCCCAATTCACTTCTATTCGACAACTCCACCCCATCCCGCAAAAAAAAACCATAACATTCCATCGTTCCATCTGACCGGGATATTCTCCTTTCCTTGTCTCCAGCACAACGAAATTCTGCCCCACCCGCACATCTCACAACACGAAGCCTTTCCACGCACCCCACGACAACCCGGCTAACCTCCTTCCGACGTTTCTACACGAGGTACATCCCCCATCCATCCCGACAACACTCTTCGTTCCACAGCCCCATCCTGCACACTCTACGGTAACCCCACTATCCTCCTTCCGGTGTCTTTGCAAGGTACAACCTTCCATTTCGACGACACCATCCCGTTGCACTACCTCATTCCACACTCCCATCTTCCATCTCACGGGGACAAGTAACCTCCTTCCGGTGTGCTTTCACCGTTCCACAACCCTATCCCATCCCATCCCACCCTTCCATCTGACCCCCACCTTCCCGGACCCCGTCCGTTTCGACAACACCATCCCGTTCCACAACCCCATCCCATCCCACTCTTCCATCTCACCTGGATAACTCCCTTCCGGTGTCTCTGCACTACGGTACACTCCCATCCATTTTGACCACACGATCCTGTTCTACACCCGCATCCTATCCCACCCATCCGTCTCACCTGGATAACCTCCTTCCGGTGCTCCTGCACCGCGACGCACGACCCGTGCCTCGAGACCCATCGGTCCATGCTGGCCACGACGGCGGCGATCGACGGCTTGGACACGTTCCCGGCGCCGGGGTGGTTCACGTCGGCGCCGAAGACGATCGTGGGAGCCTGGTTTTCACGAGAGAGAAGAACAAGACCCCCAAAGGCAAAGCGTTGACGGGACAAAGGGAGGGAGAGAGGGAGAGAGATAGAGAGAGAGAGAGAGAGAGAAAGAGAGAGAATAAGAGAGAGAGAAAGAGAGAGAGGAAGAGAGACAGGCAGAGAGAACCAGAAAGAAGGAGGGGGCAACAACAGTATTGGTGAGAAGGAGGGAGGTAGATGGAGTCAGAGGGGGACAACGGACCGGGATATGTGTCAAGAGACGCGGAAGACCTGTTAACAAATGCAGACAGAAAAAAAGATTTATCTTTCGAGGGGGCGCGGGGGAGCTGCATAGTTGTGTCAAGCGATGGCCTGCAGCCCCCGCCGTACCACCGATTGTTCCGAGCAAACAAAACCTCCCACACGTCCTACAGCAGTATTGCACGCCATTTTGGGCATGTGTCTTACAAGGAAAGTCTCATCGGCGTCTTTACCAAAATAAAAACGAAAGCTACCATTGGTCCATTGCTAATTTAAAACCCTCCATCTTGTTCGTTGAGTATGTACATAGCTTCTTTTTCCCCCAAGCCGACGAAGACTCACGTCTTGCACGAAGGGAAGCTTGTCCCTCGGCACGGCGTTGCGGCCGCCGAGCTTGGCGTTGATTTTGAGGCAAAGGTTCGCCAGGTACTGGATCTTCGCCGTGTGGACGTGCTTCAGCAACACGCACTGTTGTTGTTGTGGTTGTTGCCGATATATTTTCGAGAGTACGGCATCGAAGCCAGCAGCAACACACACGAAGCAGGGAATGGGAGGGGGGTCAACGAATAGGCAATACTGTCGCAATGGGTGGTAGACGAAAACGGTAACAAATAAGGAGCTTCCAACAAGCACTGTCCTGATGCAACAAGCACTGCGCCCGTAACAAACAAAAGCGACCAAGATACATTTGAGCTGACGAAACAACGACTCAAATCATCAACCCCACCAACAAGCACGGACCAATGAAAAAAAAGCACGAGGAAATCAAGAAGAAAAAAAAAAGAACAAGATGAAACACACCTGGCTCGGGATACCGAGCACGGTGTCCGAAGCGAGCTTGATCTCGCCGTAGTCCTTCGAGTCTTGGGTGGGCTTCGGCACCAGGATCAGCTGGCAGTCCACCTTGAACTTCTTCCTGGAATGGACGAAAAAATTAACCACACCAAAAGGTTCACCTTATAGCAAAGAGAGAAGCGGGATCAGCTGGCGGTCGTGATCGAACTAATTTCCGAAAATTGCAAAAAAGGTATCACACCAAGAGCAAAAGAACCCCATACTTCCTCGAGGAATCCACCATCACAAACAGCAGTAAAGCTACAGCGAACGTGGTTCCTGAAAAAAGGCCGCACACATAGCACCAAGGGGTTTGGCCGGTCACCTACTGGACACCCGACACTGTTCCAGAGTACGAGACAAGGACAAACTCATTGAGTGACCACAACAACCATTGTAGTTTATCCTGGAATCTTTCATCTGTTGATGGAGGTGAATTCGTTGCGTGTTTGCAACAAAAACAAGACCTAAAAAAACCCAGATTTTTTCACAAAAATACTACCAAAAAAAACTCGAGCGGCGACGACATGACGATGACGCTTGGCTAGTCGGCCTAAAAAACCAACCTGGCTGCGTCCCTGGCGGCCGTGAGGGCGTTCCTGGCGTAGGTGGCGTCGTCCACGCGCTGGTTGTTGGCCGCCACGCTGTCCGCCATGAGGATCGGCGGCCTCCTCGCTTCGGGGCTGACGTCCATCCCGTGGGTGCCCATGACCTTCACTAGCTCCGACACGAAGTGCTCCGCCCCCTGCGGCAGCGTCATCAAATGGGGTCAGCAATAGCAAGGATGGCAAAGCCAAGTTGCGCAGCAATCAATGTGAGAGACGGAAGCGGGGTGATCGGGTCAGCAGCAGACGGCAGAGCGGCAGCAACCAATGTGCAACAGAGAGGGGAGGGGGTAAGGCCGAGGGGCACACGGCTGTTTGGAGGGAACCGACAGAAAATGTATGGCAATCGAGTAGAGGGCCAAGTGGAGCCAAAAACAAACACCAAGCTTGCCACGAGCCCTTGGACGATTGCAACAACAAACACAGAGTACCAGGTAGGTCGTTAAACGCACCAATGCCACACAAGCACACACCCATGGACCCTTCATGGAGGGTCCCAGATCATGGCATTCAGAAGCATTCCTGTTTTCAACCGCACTGAGACTGACATTTTTCGACTGGTCTGCAGGTTAGCGCGGTAGATGCTGATAATAATAATAATAAAAAAAAAACAAGCACACCTGTAGCTGCAGGTCTCGCTCCTGCGTGAAGCAGACAACCGCCCAGCTGACCAGCTTCTTGTTGTCGAACATCTTCTTGTCGCGGAGGTTCCAGGAGCCGCACTGCGGCTGCTCGGTCTGCTGCCGCCCAGCCTGTTTTTCATTCAAGAGGTTCGAAACAAGTTCACCAGTTTTTCCCGAGTCAAATGAATGTGTTGGCCCAACAGGCAGTAGTACTTAAAATTCAAGACCAGGAAACGGTTGTAGGAACACATACACCGATCAGAAAGCACCATAGGAATCCAACCAAAGCAAATTAACAACATCTATGCAAACGACATGTGCTAACACGTGTCTGAGCAATTTCGCTTCTCTGTTGCTTTGGGGGATCTTCACGCCACCTACCTTTCAGACTCAACATCACACCATCCTTATCCTTACCCATCTTTCCGCGACAAAACAAAATTGAAACACGCACGCAGGGAAACCGCTCGCAACGCCCCCTCGCCTTGTTGTACTGGATGCAGGGCGGGGGGAGGATCCGAGCCTGGGTCTGGATCTGCTTGTTGGTGATGCGGATCCCGAACTGCTCGCAGCTCTTGTTCATGTCGGCTGCAGACCCAGCAGGCCAACGTCAACGCAAATGTTGTGCGGGATAAGTGGATACCCATAATAAATGGTATACGGTACGGTATGCGTGTTGTTTGGCGGGACAAAAAAAGAAACCCAGCAAGGTTGACAATACCCGACATGTCCATGAACAGCTCTTCCCTACAGCATCTCGCACAGTCCCACTGCATGGATCCCCAACACCGGGTGCTTGTGGGGATAAACCGATATGGGAAACGCAATACATACGGTAGCTTCCCCGTACCGCGCTTGGCGTCTAATATTAACGCGAGGTATATGATAAATAGGACGAAACACGTATGAGGTAAGGTTAGCGCCAGCAGCACGGCGCGACGCAGGATTTGTGGAAGCATGGTGGCGGCGATAGTTTGCAATTACATGCGTGCGTCCAATGGCCCTCGGTGCCTGCAAGCAGAGAGAGAGAGAGAGAGAGAGAGAGACAGACAGACAGAGAGACAGAGAGCTACCCTGCGCGCGAGCAATGAGACAATCAATGGGGTGCCGCAACCTATCTATTTTGCAGCTGGCGCAGCTGCAAAGCAGCTCCAAAATATATGGGTTGCGTCACGCACACGGAAGACCTCGTTTCTCGCACGCTTGGTAGCTCTCTTTCTCTTTTTCTCTCTCTCTACCTCGCGAGCGCCGGGCATACCGTCGCTGCCATTGGATGCACGTATGCAATTGCAAACTATCGCCGCCCCCGCGCTTCCACAAATCTCTGGCGTTGTTAAACTGCACACATCGACGTGCCGAATGCCGAACGGGCTTGCTACGATACTACAACAGACAACGCAGGCGCTACCGTACCCAGCGCTCGCTGCAACCCCCCGTACCTATAGAAGCCGACACCAAACCATTAGACGACGAGACACAAGGTTTGATATCGTCTCCTATAGGTAGAGGGTTAGCAGTGCGCACGGCGAGCCTATTAGTATCGGCTTTGAAGGTACAACGATGGTTTGCAGCGAGCGCTGCTAGCCTCATGGTTTGATTTCGGCTTCTGTGTACCACCACAGCACTCCGGGTGGCAACGAAAAACGTTTGCACGCGTACCGTTGATGTTGTTAAACTGTTGGTGGATGGCGCCCTGGCGGACGTCCGGCCTCTGGCACGTGATCTTGATCATGTCCGCCGTCTGCTTCTCGTCGAGCTTGGCCACCTTCTGTCCCTGGGCGATCTGCACGATATCAAAGCCAATCAAGCGCCAAGCAAGCAAGCAAGCGAGCAAGCAAGCAAGCCAGATAGGTACGCAAGAGGACGGGGCGCAAGAGGCAATTAAGTCAAGGCGGGAGTTGAGGGGAGAGGGTGTATGCACTCGTCGACCAAACACTTACGACGCACGCAAATTAAAAAAAAACACGCCATTTACGAGAAAGGAGGGAATCAATCATTCACGGCAGACCTGGCGGAAATGGGGACCGGTTTTTTCAAGGTCGCCTCCACACACAGCAACAAAATATATCGCGGAGCAACTACCCACCTAGAGGCATGGAGGTAGGCGAGCAAACAAGGTGTGGATGAACGCGTTTGTTGGTCGACAAAACGAAATCGCACGTCAAGTAGGCAGGACTACCTCCCGAACCTCGACAAGAAAATAGACACCACAATCACGATTGCGTTAAAACCCCACCACAGGTACCGCAACGTAAGGAACCCGGGAATGTGCAACACAGCAGGTATCTCGTACCTCTACATTGTACTCATGTTAAAACCTGCACGCCTCTCCCAAATCAGCGGCAGGACACATGGGTGTGGTACATACCTGGCACACTTCCATGGGGATGTAGTTGTGCTTGGACGCAGACCCGATGCGCACGCACGGCAGGGACGGGTACTGTTTCGGCCCGGCGAGGGAAGCATGCGAGGGAGGGCGGGAGGGAGGGAGGGAAGCAAGTAATGAATGTGAGCAGGAAGATGATGCGTCTACATCATATGTGCTAAGCAACACACATAAACCTGATGGCCGCCCGTGTGAGTGTGGGTGTCGGCTTCCTGCGAAAAGATCGGCGTTGTCTCGCACTCCTGCCGCAGTCGGTACCCCTCTCTCACACAAGCACGCAGATACGAGGTGTTCAACTTTCCCCATCCACCACCTACCAGTGTCTTATTGTTTTCTCTTCATATTTTGTCTACTCTCTCTCTCTCTCTTTCTCTCTCTCTTGTTCTTCCATCTGATCCTCACCCTGAGCTTGAAGTACTTCTCGCCGAAGTACCTGGCGACGATCTCGTCCCTACCGCTCTCCTGGTCAGGGAAGGTCAGCTGGTCCGCCCCGATCTTCGACAGCGCGCTCACGCGGTACTGAGAAGATAAACAGGGGGGGTAGGGGGGGCGTTAAACTCATTATTACTCGTCTTGTTACCTCGGACGTTGGCCACCCATGCATGACCCTTTTTGGCAACACAGCATATTCCCGTTTCCGTGAGAAATCGACGTGGAAGAAAGTATCCAACATGGACGACAAAAAATAAGGGAAAAAATACGAGAGAGCAAACTCTCGCGCACGGACATGACAACCAACCAACGAACAAGCAAAGACACAGCAGTAGCAGACGCGCCGCCATACCTGCCGGTTGGACTTTCGGTGCGTGACCTCGACGTTGACCCCCTTGAGGGCTGTCTCCAGCTTGCGGCGGTCGTACGGCCGGATGCCGCGGCTGAGTTGACCGGGGTCACGGACGCCTAGCAGCTCGCACACGAAGTCCATCTGGAGAAGAACGCGAGACGGAAAAGCGGGGCGCGGGTGCGGTGAGTGAGTGAGTGTGTGTGTGCGGCGGTGGTAGCCGTTGGGGTAGTGCGCAGGATGCTTCCGTTGCAATGGTACCACCGCCGAGAGCGAAAACTAAGGGGGCTCCGTGGCGTCTGACCGCAAGCCACCACGCACCCCTCATAAAGCACCGTTCCAAGTACTAGGTCGAGAAGCGCTCATTGGAAAAATCATCAAAGAACACGACACCCGTTAGAGCAACCCATCGGCAAGGGGCATGACTTCAAGCCCGCAAACACGAGGTCATTCTCCTTTGCATAGGTCGGATGCATGCTGAGGAGTAAGGGAACCAACAAGTACGTGCGTGAGCAAAACAAACGATACAAAGGTTTATATACCCTTCAATGCCGCCTCGACCATCTCTGAAACGGCTTTGCCGGGCGCGTGCGTACACCTAACGTCTCCAGCCCTGTACCTCTCACCATGGGCATGCTCCGCACGAAGGCCATCGCGCTCATGTCCACGTTGAGCGTGAGCCCGGCCTGCGTGGCCCTGAGGGACTGGTAGTAGCCGAGCCACACCTCCGCACCCCCAGAGATGGGAGAGGGCATGTCAGGCGTGAAGAAGCTGCGGCCGACGCACGTGAGCTTCATCGAGGGGGCGTGCCGGAGCGAGATGTCCAGTGCCGTGATGCAGTCGTACGCGTTCTGGCTCGTTTGCTGGTGTATTGATGAACATAAGCGCGCGCGCGCGGTGGCGGGGGGGGGGTGCAAGACGAGCGTTAAGGAGGGGATAGAGAGAGGGGCTGGGGGTGAGGTTGGGGTGTTGTAGAGAGAGAGAGAGAGAGAGAGAGACACCAGGTACCGTCGTTAAGGACAAAAACAACACAACGCCACAAAAAAAAAAAAAACTCACCCCGCTGAAGAAGACGGCCAGGTCGGCGAGCCTCCGCTGCGCCACCTGCTTGAGGATGACGGTGAAGTTGTTCGCCTCCCTCTTCTCGGTGGCCGGCTCGAATACCACCACGAAAGACGCGCCCTCTGCGGGGAAGGGCAGCGGCCTCGCCGTGATCATGACCGAGCGGCCGTCGTAGGTGAAGGCGATGCCTCCGAGGGAAGAGGCGGAGTGCTGCTCCTTGAACTTCTGGAAGATGGCGCGGAGCTTGGCCGCGGGCTGTTTTTTGGAGGAGCGGGGTTGGCGAGGAGTCCGTGGGGGTGAACAGGGGGGCAAACCTGAAACGTTGATTCTTGACAAGTGTTTCGGTGATACATAGACGTCGGCTTTTGCATCATCATGTGACGAGAGGTATATGCCACTATCGTACTCACTGTGTGTTGGTGTTTGTGTTTAGCGGTTCGTTTGATTTTGCAAGACCTCGAGTCGGTCGAAGCCAACCAAGCCAACGCTGACCGGTGCACGCCGCAAAGCCCGGCACCACCAGAGCTCGCGGGCGCATTTTCCTCCCCAACGATGTAGCAGTACGTACATCTCTGGGCACTGTTTCAATACTGCCGTAAGGTACACCAGGACCTTAACCTCGGATGGCATCAATCCCTTACATCAACACCACTTGCGCGCTCAAGACAACACCACGACCGCAAATCATCGGAAACGCTCGACACTGCCGTCGGAATAGGATACCTTCGACGCGGGAGGTCGACTCGTAGTTACAGCAGCAACAGCAGTCACGCGATCGAAACGGAATAATACCTCTTCGGTGGCGCCAACAAACGAGGGTGTGTTGGGGTTTCAGGTGAAAACGGTCACTGCAATTTGAAAAAGCCCTCGCGCCGAAGAAAGACGACGGCGGTGTTGAAACGAGCAGAAGGCAAATAAAATCTAAACTCACCAGCGCGGTCTTCTCGAAGCCCTCGAGGCTGACGTCGTACTGGTACAGCAGCTGCTTGCTGTTGTAGTCCGCCTTGTAGTGGTTGGCCGTCACCACCACCTGCTTGCCCATCTTGCCGTAGTTCGGCCGGTGCGGGAGGATGATGTCGTCAACCTGCAAAAAAGCGCGGCGGCGGAGGAGGAGGAAAAAAAAACAAAACAAGCGGGTTGAAACAGAAGGCGAACAACCGGCCAAGTTGTCCAGTCGGCCCTCACGAACTAAAGCGTGCGGCACGCGCAAGCACCCAATACCAGAATGACTTCGCCGAAACTTGAAGGAGAAGAGGGGGGCGGGGAGAGAAAGAGGCAAACAGACGTGAAACCGAACACCTGAAAAACAGGGAAACTACCAGCGAAAAGCTACCAGCTGTCGATGGATATCGACCCCGCACACCGATCAAAGTGCCAACAGCATAGCACAGCGCCCGCGACTCACAGGGGTTTCCGCGAGGGCGGTCCTGCTGACGGGCGCTGGGGGGGGGAGTGGCTTTCCGGGTACGTTCACGATGGGGATCCTGGTGAAGGCGAAAAACAGCAGCAGCAGCAGCAGCAGCGGCAGCAGGTTCGGGGGAAGGCACACCGAGAGTGGTAGTGGCGACGAGGGGGAACGGTAGCGTGAGCAACAGTCAAATTTCAACAGGTAGTCATGGAGGGAAAATGTATGAGAGGATGTGCACCCGCACACTCAGCTCTGTTGCGCGTCTGGTGGCGGTGTACAGCAAGACCATTTCGAAACGAAACGGTTTTTCAGTTGACACGTCACGCGCACGCGGAGGGGGAAAAGGGACCTGCAAACTTGCAGACGCAATGATTCATGTTACTAGCTGCTGGAGGTGACGATACGTGCCTGAACCACCGTAAGCTCTGCCAGTTCCGCACACTCCTACCGCTGTTGTGACAATCCCTTCGGGGCGTCCAAGGTGACCACTTGGGTCTCGGGTACTGTAGATCAATACGTAGCGCGGAGATGTATACTCCGAGCGGGAGAAGCTTTCTCAACACTCATCCTGCCCGCAGGTAAAACATCACCGCACTGCTGTCTACTCGACCCAGGTCATCTGCAACGACGCCCCGAAAGGATTGTGTGCCAGTGCACCGGCAGAGGTCCACTCACGTAAGCGCCACCTCCAGTGTAGTCATCACTCATGTTGAAGTGCCGCGACATGAAAATTCGCGGTAGCAGCTTACTCTTTGTGTGTGTATCTTAAATGTATGCACGGGTGCATAGATGAAAGGTAGCATGAATGCTATGCGTACCTAGAGAGAAAGAAACGACGGGAAATCTTACGTTTTGCCTCTTTGACCTTATAGAGAAAATCAGAGCATTTTTTTTGTCATGCCACTAATATAAAACAAAGGACGGGCGACGTCCCGCAAGCTGCTGTCCATCGTTGGCAACGAAAGGGGGGTACAGTATGATTCATATAGGTGGGCAGGATGATGGACAACAACAGCAGTAGATTGGCACCACGGCTTTCCAGCACGTCGTACGTAACGGCACAACCAAAGATGGTTGAACGGATGGACGCACACCACCCACTCCACCGCACGGCGGTGTTTTCGTGTGTTGGCAGTTGTTTCCTTCGCAACGTACATGTAGACGGTAACATGGATGCATGTGTAGCGGACAAAAATGGTATCACGAGACGGATTGCGGGCGCATGCCGCAGCTCCTCCCTGACTGAGGCAGGAACAAGGAACGGCGGCGGGGGGTGCTTTTAATTTGTCCGCGGCGTTCGCTAGAGCAGTAACCTTGTTCGGCAATCACGCTTCCCGGATCATCGATCGATCTCGTCACAGACTGGAGAGAGGCTCTCTCACTGCTGTGATGAGATCACGGGGTCATCAATTATGTTGATTTTTTACAGACACAGCAGCAGAGCTGAGATTGTGCAAACACAGGCGCCAGGTATATATTGCGGTGCGAGAGAACGAGCAGCACACGAGAGCGCGATGCCGTTCAGTGGGGTGGTTATTGATGTCATCACTGGGCGTTGCGCAACCATATGCATTTTGTGGTAGATGTACCCGAAGAGAAAGTTGTGGGAGAAAAAGAGCCAGCTGTGGGTGTGATACAATGCTGTAGGGCGGGGAGAGGGCCAACGTTCGTTCATATAGTCTATGCGACGACAGCAGTGCGTGCATTACTTTCAGAAGGCGCCACAGCAGCGTCGACGGTCTGCAACCCGACCGTGAGAGCCGGCACGCCACCAAGATACAACACATGAAAAGCTCTTCGTCGCAGCTATGCACTGCTGTGTACCAAAACAACTGAGAAAAACAGCGTGCAAGAGGACGCACGACCTTTTTCTTGTTCTGCTTGGATCTTGGGTCTGTTGCTTGGACACACAGCAGACGGCAGACAGTCAAACCGATCGAGATAAACTCACTCGTGCACCCGAGGAACGTTTCGGAAGCGGGCATCCTCTTGCGCTCCGCCGAACCGCCCCCCTCCACCGCCTCTGCCCCCTCCACGCCCACCGCCCCGGAAATCTCCTCGACCTCCTCCTCTCCCTCCGCCGCGCCCGCCACCCCTGTACGAGTCCCCACCACGGCCGCCTCCTCCTCCTCCTCGTCCTCCACCCCTAAAATCTCCTCGTCCTCTCCCACCACGACCGCCGCCACGGGAAGACATCTTAGCACCTCTGCTTATTTCTCTTTCTATCTATGTATTTCTCCGCTCTACGCTTGGCGTTTGGCTTTTCTCTCTCTTTCCTGCGCTTGTTGTTGAGAGGTGTGCTCACAGCAGTGCTCTCTCGCTCGGGTGTGTGCCCACAACAAGTGGAGGGTTTGCTAGGGGGCTCCGCGAGATTTACGTTTTTCATGAGATTGGTACATACCTTGTACTTGAGGTATTTCATCTATCTTGGGGGGGGGGGGGGGGGGTCTCTCCGTCGACTCGCGCAGTGTGGTACACACACCCTCGCGTCTCGCCGACACGTTTCACCATCTCGCACAAGCCATCTTTGTCTCACCCCTATACGTATTTTGCGTCTAACGGGTACTTCGCCGACGCTTTAGCTGTCGAAGCGCCACACTATCAAGCCCACGACCAAGACGAAGGCGGTGTGCTTCGCGGCCTTTTTCTAGAAGAACCTCGCGTCGTCTGGCCACGCATCCTCTTCCATCCATCCGCACCCAAGGCCTTCGAGAAAAAAATAGCTTCCGGCCAGGCTCTGCTGCTTTCGGACGACCATGTTTTTCGGAGGAGGCTCGCCGTTCGAGCAATTTGCCGGCATGCCCGGGGGTGAGGGCGGCGGCGGCGGCGGCCGTCGAGGTCCCCCTGCGGACGTGGACACGACCGAGCTGTACCAGATCCTCGGGATCGAGAAGGATGCCTCGGAGAACGAGATCAAGAAGGCCTACCGGAAACTCGCACTCAAGGTGTGTCCTCTACCCGCGCGTGGCTGTGACTGCTTTCAATGACGGTTTCGGCGGACGCTTCGCTGGTTGTCTGTCTCTATCCCTGTCCCACCTGTCTTTTCCCTGCGGTTTGTGTTTTACGTCGGGTGCTTTATTTTTGTCTTCTTTTTTCGTCAGGCGGTGTTGTGTCGCTGATGACGACGGGCCGATGATTGCATCATGTCTGTGATCACAGGTTGGCGAGAAAATCTCTACCGTCCGTTCCGAAACGAGGTGCCAGTTCCCCTCCCCCGCACCTCTTTTGGTCCACAGAGCCGGAAGGTATTCCGCGTAGGATGTCACACAAGAGCACGATAACCAAGTCCACCGTCGTTTCTGTGCCTAAACGTGACCCGGGTGTACGGCTGTATTCAAAGCAAGGCAGCGTGTGCGGTGGATTTTCAAAACCAAATCTGTTTCACCGGCGTAGATTTTGTGCCCAGCGTAGTCCCACCAGGTGGGGCTCCTCGTATTTATGCCGCGCTGTTGACATATCAGTGACGACCATTCACTCTCCCGACTTCTGGCTAGCGCGCTGTCACTGGAACAGCCAGCGTGCAAGCCAACCACAGGGTTATTGTGTTGGAACACGCCTTGTGTTGTCGTACGGTTTTGGATTCAAACCGGAGTTTTCGGCGTTACATACAGCAGTATGCGGGAGGCGCGTATGTATCACGGGAACAGCTGTACATCATCAGAAACGGCGGCGGAGATTTCATTCTCTCCGCTTGCGGGACAGCCGCCCCCACCGCCGGCAGCACGAATGCTTCCGTACCGTCGCAGGCGGTCTCGCTCAACTGCCCCCGCGTCACCTCTGTATGTATCCATCTCGACATACCAAGCAAAATGGTCGTCTATATATGTTACGACAGCTGGCCGTATGTACGTAATACGGCATAGTGCAAGGAAATGCCCTGTGAGCTGCCTTTACACCAACAAAGCCGGGAAACCGAACATTACCACCTCGCATGAGTGCGGAAGTCTTGAGAAACGGCGGCTTATCCTAGGAGGTGTGATTTCCAAAAATCCTGTGTTGAAAATATGAAGTATGTAGGGCGACGAGCCACCCCCGCTCTCCCGAATTCGACATTTCCTTGGAGCCGAGGGTGAAGTTCCGTCTCGCAATGGCGTTTTGCGTACGAAGTATCATCGAACCGACTTGCTCATTCGATGGCGTCATGCTGACAAGATTAAGCTGCTGTATGCCACCGAGCAGAGGTCTTAGATTTGAAAATAACCCTGCGCCCCCCGGCTAAATACCTCTCCAAATGTGTGCAGAGTTAATCACCTCAATCAACCCCCCCTTGTGAAGAAACGCAAAACGCTGTTTTTCTGGAATCCACGGCAGCAGAGTGTCTACCCCATTCAACGCCATTTTTATGTTTAGGACACCGCAGGCCACCCCCCTCTTTTTGATTGCTGCTGCTGCTGCTGCTGCTGCTGCTGCTGTGTTCGTGCCTACGGCTGTGGAGATTGTTCCAATGGCCACACAACCCTAACCCTTGCCCCCTCTTGTCGCTCTTCTCTTCGTAGAACCACCCGGACAAGGGCGGAGACCCCGAGGTGTTCAAGGAGATCACCATGGCCTACGAGGTGCTGTCCGACCCCGAGAAGCGCAAGCTGTACGACAAGTACGGCAAGGAGGGTGTCGAGAGCGAGGGCGGAGCGGGCGGACAGACCCCGGAGGACATCTTTAGCATGTTCTTCGGCGGAGGCGGAAGGAGAGGGGTAAGAGAGAGAGGAGGGGGGGGGGGGGGGGG
>FN649727.1:6809200-6852675 GCA_000310025.1 Ectocarpus siliculosus | reverse complement strand
AAGGATGGAAGATGGGATTAACAATGTCGATACAGGAATTGATTGAATAGGTTTATCATTCGAATACGAATAACTGGCCACCATAGGTAGTACTGCGAACAACAACATATATGCATCTACCATGCCAGTCGCCACGATTAACTTTAAGTGGCAGCTGAAGAAAAGCAGTCAGAACTTAGTTTAATTTTGAATAGTCTGTACACTAGAATCCTGCCGATATCCCCCGGGCAGTTATTGGGTTAGTATACGTCGTGTTCTGTGTACGCCCCACTATGATATTACGAACGCATTCTACATCACATATTCAATAAGTGGCATTGAACTCTGGATCACTAGAATCATACAATTTTGGACTGAATATTGAATATCACTATAAAAAAAATGCAGAAAGACAGAAACTCAATATACTACTAGTCCGTATTATATAATACAGCGTACAGACGGGGGGGGGGGGAGGGGGTGCGATCGTTGTTCGCCCATTCTGCAGCACAGCATGTGGCGAGAACACGCGGTTCTGTAAAAGCTCGACTACCGGGATGCAGCATCCAGTGTGCTTTTTTTTTCGGGAAGAAGAGGTTCGGTTCAACCTGGCTATCCGCCTCGGTTGTGCTGCCCATCTACATACACACTTAGATGCGTCGGCGACGGCATACCAAAGCGACACAGGTATGCAACAACATCGATGTCTCATTCAGACAGACGGCCGAGTAGATGTAACGTGTTCAAAGCTGGACGGCGGCTTCCCTTCAACGAACGCGGGGGTCACTACTCGCGCGGTTTATCGTATCGTTGTTTGGAAATTGGTGCTGTGAATCCTTCCGTGTGGTGAATATTTTCCATGATCTTCGTGCCATGCCTCTTTGTGTAAGACACTATTATAACTTGTTGGGTTTTCGAAAGAAACAAAACAGAAACAAAACATGTACTTGGATACAACGCGTGTGTACCTTTCGCCGTGTACCAGTTAAGATCCACTACAAATCGACTCCGCCCCGTTGCTGCTGCTACTGCCCTTCATGATGGATGCTCTACAACATGGCTGAGACACGCTACAAATGGTCTCGACGACACTCTTCGACACGCACATTTCGAAGAAAAACAGGGAAGTTCTATCTACATTGACTGCAACTCTACTTGCTGTGCTGACCGCCGCCTGCTCATTTGCCTCGCTGATACACTACACACAAGGAGGACAAAACTCCATTGCTGCAAATCCATATCACTCCGAACCTGCTATCCTATGTATCTCCCTCCCCTTCAACGCGTTTCACCTACACTCATCACACGCGATGAACAACATATAACATTGTAAATTTCAAAATGAGCGAGAAACAGCTGCTAAATACTCAAATCTACAGTACAACTCCAACTTTTGAAATAAAAAAAAAAACATTTTAATGGGTGTACAACAGTCCTACTGCTGTACATACCTGTAGTCTAGATTCATATCGTCTCAAAACAGCAGTACGAAGTACTTTCTATAAACAGCAAGTTGTCAAACGACACTGCGCCATGTTCCCTGTGAAGGCCACATTCTATAACACATGACATAACGGAGAGCTTCTCCCCGATAGTTCTGTCGTCGACCCAGTACAAAACTACAGGGGATGTGTTAAGAATGTATCCCCCTATACAGATGCTTCTGTTCTTAGCACCAACTGGCATCACTGATAACTCAGTGTAAGGCTTACACAAACTCAAAATAAGCCCAGTCTCCAGTCGGTTTCAATCCACTTACTGAAAAAACTGCACAACTTCCCTTTCGACTGAGTGAGGTTATATCTCGAACGGCTAAATAGTATTTCTGTGAGGTTATGTTTACTTTCTAAAAAAACATGCACGCACGCCCCCAAGGCAGTAGTAGGCCCCCAAGGCACCCCACCACGTGTAACTAAATAGCCCGACGTTGAGCCTGAGCTGAGGGGTGGCAACGGTCTGTCCTCGGACCACCGCCGCCGCAGACGGTTCGAGTTCTTTGGTATGCGGGGGGACCGTTTTCCAGCGATATGATTGCCGCGTTGCTTCGAGAGTACGTTAGCCGGCAGCATTTCTCCATCAGGAAGAAAAACAAGGGACTAAAACAGACTCTGCTGTTCCTCAGGTGACGAACGGCCACATGACTAACTGACGCGTCTATTACATACCCCACCCCGACAAGATTTAAATGTGATTGCGGCTCCGAGTGCGAAGACCGTGCTCATGTCGTAGCGGAATGTCGGTTGTACAAGAAGGAGAGGAAAGTGTACATGACTGAGCTGGGAAAAGTAGAGGGAAGGTACAGGGATGTGTTTGAGGCCTGGAAGAGCCAGGAGAAGACGGTAGCTGTACTGGGGCATTGGAAGTGGGTTGAAGAGGCGGGAAGTGATATCGAAAGGATAGATAGACTAGGCCAGACGTTTTTGAGCCACCTTTGGCAAACTAGGAAGGAACGATTGACCATCGGTGATAGGCCCTGTGGGAACAACGCTCCGTCCTCTCGAGGACACGTGGTCAATGGCCTAACCGCTAAGGCATCCAAAACATAAGAGGACGCACCCCCCGCGCCCCAAGAGTGTCGCTGGGACCCGCTCTTCAACCACTTGTCCCACAAAAACGTGAAAAAAAGCCAGCCTCACCCCCGTGAACTCGATGAACTCGTCCAGCGTCCGCCGATCCCCTAGCCCCCAGGGGTCGCCCTGAACCTCCTTGCTCCCCTCCTTGCTAGACCGCGGCATCTCCATCAGGTTCCACAGGCGCTGGTTGGCCAACCTCTGTCGGTCCTTTCCGCCGTCCCCCTCCACCTTTTTGTTGCTTCTCCAGGAAGTCGTCTGAAGTTGCGCCGCAAAAAAAAGCAAAGAGAGGGGCCGGGGGGAAGGTTTGGAGGTAAGGGCAAGTTCGCCGCCTCTACTTGTGGTCAAGCTGACTGCTGGCTCACGCTGCTAAAGCCCAACATGACCCCATCGGAAATGTTTTCTTCTCGCGAAAAACGTTCAATGCAAAATAATATTCGACTCCGGTACCGGAACAACGAAGAGCCAACAGGTACTTGTACTTAGCACAGCACATGCGATCATGCCAAAAGTGGTTACACTTCGCCATCCTCCCCGATGAACGGTTCGGTGGTTGGGGTGGCATAAAAAAAAGAAGGGGAAGCTCAACGCAGACACCGACGGAGAGCGTGTCCCCCCTCTCGCCCGTGCGCTGAGGCCTTGCCGAGCTTGCTCACGGAACTTGCAAGCCTGAAAGAGCGGAAGCTCAACAAGTGAATACGCACATGATCACACCGGCAAGGATTGCCAACAATGATGGCCACCTACAAGCCTTCCCGGTGCATAACGTACCTGTGCGTGGTGGGGGTGGCTGTAGTCGTGCACGAGGTGACCTCTGCGAGGGGTGTAGACGTCGTACCCGTTGGTCCAGAGCCTGGCCATCTTCGAGAATTCCTCTCCGTCGAAGATTCGGTCCAGGTTAGGGTCGTAAGGGACCCTCCGCTCGGCGTGGCACTTGGAGAAGGAGTACCCCGCCCCCCACGTTGTCGTCAGCTTCGGCTCCGTCATCTCGTGGATGGCCTGTCAGCGGCCGCAGCAGCGGCAGAAGCAGCAACAGCAGCAGCAGCAACCGCAGCAGCAGTAGCAGCAACCGCAGCAGCAACAACAACAGCAGCAGCAGAACAGCAGCAGCAGAAGCAGCAGCAGCAACATCAGCAGCAGCATCAGGGTGCCACTACAGGCAAGGATTATCCATGGCTTGGGGGGCTTCTTTCGAGCGATGCTGCGACAAGGGCGGCGGTGGAGTGTGTAGGTGCGGCAGAGAAGCAAGCAGCTTGGCCAGTATCAAAACCCGGGTTTGCCATGTGCGGTTCGGGAGTTGGATTCAACGAACCAGGCAAAGCCCCTGTGAAGGCGATGGCCCATGGCTCGTCCTTCAATGTGTCTCTCTCCCACACGAGCGGGCACAACATGTTTCCGACAATTGATAACATTCCAGGGGCCTTGTATATTCCTCTTCCTATCTTTTCTCTCGCCGTACAGAGATGGAATAATAACGCAGCGTGCTTAAGTGTTGTACTATTCATTGTACATTACAAAATATCAGAATCACCGTAAACGCTGTCGATTCCCTCCACGAGGAGAAGAGAGGGATGTTTTTCTCCCCCTAAAATAGGATGCCCTATGTATCACTCGTCTCGACACCAAACGGGTGGTACACAACACGCGCACGTGTGTATCACCCCCACCTCCACCCCCCCGCTCTCTCCTTCCTCTTCTTTCTTTGTCTTTTATCTTATGGTACACAACATGCGTACGTGTGTATCACCCCCACCTCCACCCCCCCGCTCTCTCCTTCCTCTTCCTTGTTTGTCTCTTATCGCACCCTTGCTTGCTGGTTCCTGGGCTGCTGAGAGGGCGAGAAATAAACCTCGCACAGGTGGGCGACCTCCCACTTCTTGCTAACGTTGACCCCGAGCACCCTGGAGTCCTGGACGTACGTGCTGAGAACGCCGTACCTTTTCCGCAGCAGCACGACCAGGATCAGCACCGGAGAAAAAAGAAAAGAAAAAGAAAAGTGCGGGCGACAGGAAGGAGGCGTTATTATGGGCGGTGGAATCAGGCACACCGCCGAGTCGGGGATTTCACCCAGCAAGACAAACCGCGACACGATGCGACAGAACATGCAGGGACGCAGGGACGTCACGCGATTGTTAAACGCGATATACAGATAAGTGCTCGCACTCGAGAAGTTACACGAACCTCACGCTCAACACTGTTTGAAGCATAAGCCCTTGAGCAAAATTGTCTGGGCCCGGTTGAGAACCCCTGCACCAATACAGTACCTACTATATCGCGGCCTTTTGTAGCCCACAAGAGGGAATCAAAACTGTTGTTATTTCTTGCGGGCGCTGTAACTGTAGCATGTACAATGCATCCACATGGCGGAGGAGACGGGAACAACTCTTGTGCGGCTAGCGCTTTTCAGCACTACTACGTTTGACGATTTTCCGGTGTCCTTCTACGATCTACGATGACTGGCGGTCTCCGGGTGTGGTTCGCGGCGAGCTGGGTCGGTTTGCCATCCATTTATGTACTTCTTCAGTTTGGGGTAAAATGGTGAAGCTTTCGTGAAGTGAGGCGAGAAAAGCGGTGGGAGTGCCTCCGAATTTACGGTCCTGTTGCGCGATTCAATCCGAACGACAGACAAATGGGACATCAAACTAACACGCGCGATACTGCAGCTGCTGTAGCGGTTCTTTTTCGGGCCTGGCCGTGTAAACGCCACACGTGGCGGAGCAAAGGTTGGACTCAGCCACGTGATGCGACAACCATTTCGAAGACAGACAAACGAAAAACCTTAGGCCCGCAGCAGTTGCATTCCCAAACGACAGCATCAAAGACGACGACATTTTTCCTGCTGTTCGAATACACTAAAAAATGAAAGTTGATTTTATTTATCTCACTCGTTGTTTGTGGCCGCCCACTCTTCCATCATGGCCATGTCCCACCCCTCCACGAAATCCATGTGGCTATCCACCTGCATACAGAACTCCTCGTCCGCCAGGAGGTACGACTGACGACAGCAGCAAGCAGCGGCGGCGAAGGGTTGGTTTGGTTTGCAGGGGAGGATACCGTTGTTGTTATCGTTCACGACGTCGTTGCAGCGGATTTATTTTTTTCGTCACTCGATGAGTTGTGCCGGATTCATTACGTTTGTATCGCTTGCAGCCAGTGCGTGTTCGATGGTGGTCATAACTGTACCGCAAAATTGTTGGGGATTTTTTTATTTTGTCGCGTCGGTTATTCGTGTCGATAGTTGAGGCCCATCCGAGCTTATTACGTTGCGGCATACACATGGCTTACCAACTGCTGCCGCTGTTGTTGCGCGAAGATGGCCAAGCAAGAGGTGGGTCAATCGGTCCATACCTTAAGGTATAACCGATTCAACAGTAACAAGATTTCCGGAGTGACCTGCCCCCAGACACACATTTTCCGAAAACATCGGGCCAAGTGTATCGAAGGGATCGCTACTGCAAACAATACAATAGTACGATACATAGCCTAGATGCTGAACATTCCCAAAACTCGAAGGCTTACGGGGCCCTGCAAGGGGCACTGTGGACGAGCACAAGCACAAGTCAACCAAATCGCGAAGGTCAACGAAGACGTTGGCCACCCGAAATCACGTGTGTACAACATGTACTGCTGTAAGTGCCTCCCCCAACACCAAAACACGTGCGCACACCGCCGTGCACTCACCTGCAAGTGTCTTGCCCAGCAGGGGCCCTGCGCCTCTGACGCATGCATCTCAAGGACGCGGATGTTGTCACGGAAAGGGCAGTCCTTTTTTCCATCCTTGGAGGAGGGAGTGTCATTCCCGCCAATCCACACCGCGGCAGCCAGGGCGGAACATGGGGAGCCGGGAGATGCGCAAAGCGTGAGGCACACGCACAAGCCGTCACCCGGCCAAAGGCCGAAGAGATAAGAGCGTCAGTTGCGAGATGTATATTGAGTAAACACGATGGAAGATTGGCAAGAACATCCTCTTCCCGCTTTCCACGTCGAACGCGCGCACACAGATGAGCCCATCCCGCACGTGTCAGCAGCCTCGTACCCCACGAGCCACTTCACGTCAAGAGGAGGAGAGATAGCACAGCCCCAACAGCGATTTTCAAAGTCCGATTGCTCCACAACGAACATTGTGCCAATGTACAAAATAACTGGCCGTTGGCAACATCTGGTCGAAGAATTTCCGGAGACGTATGGGGCTCTTTTCCGCTCCCACTTGGATGTGTAGCAACCGGGCTTTGCAAGTAGTCATAGGGGACTGCAAGAATGAAAGAAACCTGGTGTCGCGTGCGGGTGCAGAAGACATGAAAAGAGGACAAAATCACAAGCCCTGACTTCGCCGCTTCGACCTGACCCGTGCGAAGCACCACCACCAAAGTCGAGCAAAAACCACACATGAGGAGCTCCCCTCTCGACGCCACCCCACCCTTCAAATTTCTCAAGACCGACAGACACCACTACCCAGAACGACCGAAAATCGAGCCGCGGACGGCCTACAAAAAAAGCGCCGATCGCGGCTGTGCCCAGCCCAGGATTTCGTTGTTTCGAGAGCCACGGGGTTACCCTCCGGAGGTGCACTAATAGTGCGTGCAACGAAATTCAGCGGGTGTTGACTACCTACACAGCAGCAGTGAGAACCGCGCAACTTGCACACGCCAACACGTCTATTGACACGCACGCCATCTACACATCCATCCACCACCCTGAACACCTTGCAAAGTGTCAAGACGTCTACAACCTTTGTCTAATATGTAGTGCGGACTCTCTGGGCCTCCTTCACACGCGTATAGCGAGGATGCCAAGTTGGACGGCTCTTCTCCGCACCATGTGACGTATACACTTTTTAGAAAGTAAACATAACCTCACAGAAAGACTACCCGTTCGAGATATAACCTCAGTCGAAAGGGATGTGTTGAAGACTTTTCAGTAAGTGGATTGAAACCGACTGGAAACTGGGCCTTTTCCTGGGTATCTTCCGAAAATATATAGAAGTATGTTTGAATCACACTCTGGACAACAGGTTGTATACACCGACGAATCAAGGTTGGATGCGTTTTTTTGTTTTTTTCTTTTCAGTGTTGGGGGACGCAAGAGCATATATTTTCTTTGGGTAGAAAATCACGGGGGCTAGACGTGATTCGAACCCGCTTCGGTACGCGGCATAATAAGTCGTCGCGCAAACATGACACCAGATAACTCTTACTTCCATACGGTATTCAAGAGAGAGCGAGCGAGAGGGAGACAGAGACAGAAACGAAGAGAGAGCAGCAGTGTAAAGCGAGACCGCCTTCGGTTGCAGTGCAGTTGTAACCTTTCTTTCTGCTTTTATATTTTCTGTCCGTCGAACGCGCATACATGTCTAGTTTCGTTAATCTGTTTTTCCGTCTCTCTGCCTGCAGGAGAGCCAACATAATTAATACCTGGAGATCTGGAGAGTCAACGCAATAAGCAATCTCGAGCATCCCTTTCCAACGTTATGAGACCTGAGCGGTAGGGGTACACAGAGTCGATCATCCCTTTGCAACGTATGAGACCTGAGCGGTAGGGGTACACAGAGACACAAACCTGTTGAATACAGAAAAACCTACACAGCAGCCGACGGCGTGAGCAATGGGGGGGGGGGGGTACACAGAGGAGTACAGAAACAGCCGTTCAGCTGTCGAACCGTGGACCTACGCACAGAGCCGGATTTAATTTTAATTGATGTATACATTTTCAATCAATAAGCAATACACACACACGCCATCCATCCATCCATCCATCCATCCATCCACCACGCCCGGAAAGGTTGCACATGTGCATAGCATTCCCACCGGAGAAGAAGCAAAAAGCCATCGCGCAACAAACAAGAACGCACACCTTTTCGCCCATGAGCCTGCAGTAGGTCGCCAGGCATCCCTCGTCGTCCTCCAGGTTCTGCTGCACCACTCCGGCCGTCAGGCGCTCCGGGTAGCTGGCCTTGCTGAAGAGGTTGAACAGGGTCTCGCCGCACTGCGGGTCTCGGAAGGACGCTATTCCCGTCCACAGGGTGGTGTCGGTGTAGCTCCATGAATCCGTTTCGGGGGGATACTAACGTTTGTTGTTGTTTTGCGTCGACCAGGGGAGGGGGGGACGAAGCGAGAGTGGGACGTCGTAATGTCTGAAAGTGCACTGCTGTTTGACTGCTGTGAGAGGAGATACTTCTGTTGCAGAAGTTAAGTTTCGGTACATCCAATTGGTGGCGGCCGAGTTCCACATCAGTTTGCCCCGTACACGGGGCAGGATACAAACGACACAACTGTTCAATCCGGTACACAAGGGAACTAAACATTGGTCTTGCACAAGGTCTTTCAGCGGCGACAGCGGCGCATTCCTCTTGAGGTGTACGAGTACAAAGCGAGACCAGTGACCAGTGAAAACGATTTGCGGAGGGATATGGAGGATTTGAAAAAAAGGGCTCGTGAGTATGCATACATTTAGGGTCCAGCATGGTGATGGATGCCTTTGATCCATCGGTATCGTATCAGCATGTAAACAGCAGCAACTCTGGGGGAACTGGTCCAGGGAACAGGATTCGGTGCAGCTACCGGCTCAGACGCCAGCCTGTAGGGAGGAGAGTGTGGAACCACTGACAGCCGACAGCGGTATGCATAATGAGCGCGAGCGTGCGCCCTCCTTCGTTAGTCTACAATTAGTCCACAACATCAACAAATATGATTTGTAGAGAAACACCTTCCAAAGGCAAGGTCTAGAGTTGTTGCGTTCAGCCGTTCAGGTAGAAGCACGGGGACCCTGCTCTCCTCTCTCTTCCCAACCCTCTGGGTGATGTGCGATGTTCCGAGCTCCCCTCACGGACGGACGGGGACAGGAGATTGAGAACCGGCAGCAGCTTGATTTGAGTGAGGTACAGCAGGCTCGTGTTCCTTGTTCTCTTCTCCAAGAAAGCTGATCGTGTTGTATGCGTCTGCTGTGACTTATTCCAGTACCACTCTGGTCCTCACCGGCTGAGGGGCAGTGCTGCTCCGCGTGATGGGAATCCACTCCTTTGGTTCGACCCTCCCTTGATACAGCTCTCCAATCTTGACCTGGTCATTGGATCCGCCTTGCTCCTCGTCAGCAGCAGCACCAGCAGCACTACCCTCCGGAAAGACAGTCACCACCGCCACAACCCCCAACAATGCCACCAGAAATCTAACCATCACCGCGTAGTGTTCATCAACTAGAATATAGCGCACCTCTCCAGCCCTCACTGCCGTAGAAGTAGCGCGAGCAACACAGAAGTAGTGGCGGGCGAGCAGTAGAGCCAAGCGCAGAGGACAGACCATATCGTGTACCCCCCGCCCCCCCTAGTTTTACATTTTTTGCGGTGGCCCTGATCCCCTTGGAAATCCCCCGATGCGTTTTTTCTCCCAGCTGTTCTTTTTTCGTCCCGCCCCTCTCCGCACACTCAGTTTTCTCGTCGACACACAACAACTCAACTTTTTCAACATGGCGGACGAGGATGTACAAGCATTGGTGGTGGACAACGGGTCCGGGATGTGCAAGGCTGGCTTTGCCGGCGACGACGCGCCCCGCGCCGTGTTCCCCTCCATCGTGGGTCGCCCCAAGCACCCCGGAATCATGGTGAGCATCTCCCCTCTCCCAAACCTATCCTAGATATGGACGAAAACTCGCCTCAGCGGTTCCAAATGCACAGAAGAACCAAAGCTGGAGGTCTTGGCCCCGCTGGCGGCTGCGGCGGGGCGCAGCGACAGGAGCACGCCCAACTCAGCTGTGCATGGTGTGGTGTTCTAGTTATCTTGTGTTCGCGCTTGCCGCGCTTGGGATGGGCTAGGGAGGTCTTGCCACGTCGCAAGCTGGTCTTGCGTCCTCAAATGTTCTTTTCGCCAAAATTCCCTGGTGCTGTTTTCGGCGAGACATGGCGGGCTTGCGTCTGTTGCGTCTGCTGCCCGCTCTATCTCCGCGGCCCTCGTGCACAAGGCAAGCACCGATTGGAACGCGTTGGGGGATGAACCCGCACTCAGTCGCTACCGAACGCTCCGGTTCCATGGCGTTCGTTCGTATTCCCGCGAGGTAGCAATCCGGGAGAATATCCCAGATTTGTTGCGTTTGAAAAAACAGGCGCACTCTCGCCTACCGATGTTCTCGTTGGTCATGCAGACGTCACACACGCCCGACTCCAAAAAATGACCGGTCCAAAACAGTCTCAGCTCTGCATTACCCGTTGCGCACGGTCCTGCACAGGAGAGTTGCACTCGACCCTGATCTGTGCAGTCGTCGCGCTTGCGCCTGATGTTCCCTCGCGTACGACAACGTTAGTTGGAAAAGAGAGTTGCTTGCTGCTTCCACAACAGTTTGCGACGTGGCCATCCCCCACCTAAAAATCGACTCTTAAATGTTCGTAATAGCGGACTGGTCGCAGACAAGTCAAAGTCACACATCTCCGTGTTCCTGAAATCAGAAGCGTTAGCACCATGTGAGAAACACCACACACTGCTGTTGCCGCCGCCGAAGCTCGTCGGTGTGTGAGAGATGTACAGCAGGGTTGAATGCAGAACCTGTAGTCGGTTCTTTCAACGGCCAACTTTCAAAGGAAAAAAAATAGCTTGCCACCGTTCGCAGGAACTCGCGCTTGAAAATTGAAAGACAGGCCATGCGCGTGTACTGCTGCACCATATGTTCTTTTTTGCCGCCAAAACAAGATGACCACAGAGTAGATACGCACCGTGCTGTCACCTTGGCTTCTCGAATCACATTCATACCCCCTGGCAAATGCGACTGCGACGCCGCGTTTCTGTTCCATGTACGACTCGCGATCAGTACCGCTACCGCAGACGAAATCATGTCCGCTGCGGAGCAACCGTTTTGTTCTGTAGATTTCTTTTTTCGATGGTTCCCCCTATTTTGCTGCCCCTGCCGACAACATTCTGTTTGCATTGCCAACTTCATTCCCCACGCTTCGGCACTTCGTGAGATGATCTGCGAAGATCTGGTTGGTACGCATATGGAACATTCGAAGAAGGAACCAAAAAGGATGAACAACGACCCCCCTCTACGGCTGTGATCCTGCCAGACACACTTGACCGATCACACACGCACATCCCTCTTTGTGTCGAAAGAACAAACATTGTCCCTTCTCGCCGTTGTATGCTGAGATGCTTAACACCGTCGATTACTCCAATCCGTCTCTCCACTCCGCAGGTCGGCATGGACCAGAAGGACGCCTACGTGGGCGACGAGGCCCAGTCCAAGCGTGGCGTCCTCACCCTCAAATACCCCATCGAGCACGGCATCGTGACCAACTGGGACGACATGGAGAAGATCTGGCACCACACCTTCTACAACGAGCTCCGCGTCGCCCCCGAGGAGCACCCGGTCCTCCTGACGGAGGCGCCGCTCAACCCCAAGGCCAACAAGGAGCGCATGACCCAGATCATGTTCGAGACGTTCAACGTGCCGGCCATGTACGTGAACATCCAGGCCGTGCTCTCCCTGTACGCCTCGGGGCGGACCACGGGGTGCGTGCTCGACTCGGGTGACGGCGTGTCGCACACCGTGCCCATCTACGAGGGGTACGCCCTGCCCCACGCCATCAACAGGCTGGACCTCGCCGGCCGCGACCTGACGGACAACCTCATGAAGGTGCTCACGGAGCGCGGTTACTCGTTCACCACGACGGCCGAACGCGAGATCGTGCGCGACATCAAGGAGAAGCTCACTTACGTCGCGCTCGACTTCGACCAGGAGATGAAGACCGCTGCGGAGTCGTCCCAGCTCGAAAAGTCGTACGAGCTTCCCGACGGAAATGTCATCGTCATCGGTAACGAACGCTTCCGTTGCCCCGAGGTACGTGTTTGGCTGTGCCGACGAACACGTGGCACAAATTATGTGTACTCAGGTCTCCTTGGCCAACGCTGTTTCAGCTCATGTATTATTACACCATGGGAACACAACTTCGAAATAAAGGTTGATGCGCGAGCCATTTTCCAATCGTTGATCACACCTACACCAAGACAAACCACACACAAATGTCTTGCATCGGAAAGTTCAGCCATACAACATGAGCGACGCCTTACCAAGTTGGAACTTATTCCTACCGGACGTCACGCACTGTTCCTACGTTCCGCATTTTGTTCCTCTCGACGCAATTTTCTCACCTGCCCCCCCTTGCCACTCCCCCAAAAATTGCATTTTTTTGCCTCCCTCGTCACAGGTGCTCTTCCAGCCCTCGTTCATCGGCATGGAATCCTCGGGCATCCATGACTGCACCTTCAAGACCATCATGAAGTGCGACGTCGACATCCGCAAGGACCTCTACGGCAACATCGTGCTCTCGGGCGGAACCACCATGTTCCCCGGCATCGGCGAGCGCATGACCAAGGAGCTCACCGCGCTGGCGCCGTCGACCATGAAGATCAAGGTCGTGGCACCCCCCGAGCGCAAGTACTCGGTGTGGATCGGTGGCTCCATCCTCGCGTCCCTGTCGACGTTCCAGCAGATGTGGATCTCCAAGGCGGAGTACGACGAGTCCGGGCCGTCGATCGTGCACCGCAAGTGCTTCTAAGTGTTTTTTACTTTCTTCACCGCTTTGGTTTGTAGGCGAAGAGAGAAGCGCGTGAGGCTGTTGGTATGAGAGGGTTGTCGTCGTTATTCTGGCCGTGTTATCTGTTCTTTGTCTCTTGTAATTTGCACGTTTGGGTTTTGTCGGGTGTGTGAAAAGTATTTTTGACAATTTCGCGGCGGGGGTTTAAGAGTTCGGGGGCGTAGGGAACCGGATGATACCGAACGTCAGGGATCTTTGCTCATTTGATTACTAAGGACAGAGCGGATTTCCCAGGATTCTGCGTTCCGTTGGTGAACGCGGGGTCGTACATTCATTGTAGAAAGTCCTTTCAGCAAACGCTTGGATGTTGACTTTTGGTCTGTTCCCCCAGCTGGGCAACGGGGAGGGGAGAAGTACTCTTGCGGCTCGGGTGTGTCGTGTAGCCCTTTCTCTTTTCGCAGTTTGTGCCGCTGTTGCTGTCGGTGGTATCACATCACTCCCTCTCGTTTCTCTCTCATGGTCCATCCGACCGACCCAAACAGGAGTTTTTTGTCACCATTAGTTTGGTTGAAATAGTCGCCCAGGCGAACTACGTGAGGTGTTGTTGAGGCTTAAGTGCTTCCGACATCTTGTTAAGCATGTTGTGGCTTTCGTGGGAAATTAAAACAAAACGTGCGAGCTGTTGTGGCTTGTAAAATCGTAAAAATCACACCTTGAAACATCCGCTCTCAAGTTTTGCGCCCGGCGGCACCCGCTCGTGGAACAAAAGAATGGGGATGTCTTGGTCACTCAACCCGTAGATTTGGCCATGAGTTAGATGTTTCGGCATCAATAACGGAATGAGTCAAGGTTGGGCAGGCACCCGTGCCCCCTCCTTCTCCACCTTTACCCACATCACACGTAAATGATGAGCAACTTTTGACGGATACTGGGAAACGTGTGCATGTTTGAAAGGGCAGTCTCGGAGTGAGCGCAGTCGGGTTCTTCGCAACCCTGAAAATAGTCGGAAGTGAATGACGCTTGTCTTCCGACGTTCACACAAAGATGCGAGAATTGTGATAAAAACGTGCACACACAGCTGGTTGTGCCTCACCGATATAAAAGCACACACGATGGACATGCTGTCCGTGTACGTTGTCGGCAAGAGTGACGAAAAAGCTGCTTGTCCACTGCATGGTTGGAACATAAACATGCGCCGTCAACCAAGAGATCCGCGATTGTTGGCACTGTCCTACAGCGTCATCATCTGCCACCACCCTAGTTGGTCGTGGGACGACAAACAGGAGGCCTATTGTGCTCGCAAAAGCATCGGCTTCTCCAATAATTGTCCTTGGGGGTGGGTGGACTTTCATTCGCATCCCCGCCCCCTCAAAATGCTGAACTCCGGGGAGAAATGACGATAAAACCGTGTCCCTCCAAGAACAGGAAAGAAAACCGGCGGAGGTAATTACGCCACCGCCTCTGCCTCCAAAAGGTGCATGCAGCATGCATTCCTCAATTAAATTTTAAATGCGAGAAAAGGGTTCAGACGCCCGTCTCTCCCCGGTCTAATCGCCACGAGCACCTGCAGGTAGGTATGCTAGGTACGAGATGCGGACTGCTGGTCTACGTCCTCCCTGAGAATGAGCATCGATCACCTAAGTAACTTATATTTTGCTGGCGACTTCTACTATACACCGCTGGGCGACCGATAGGAGAGGAAGGATGCAAGCAAGTAAATTAGACGCCAGGGGGAGCACACACCTCCTCCTCATCGCGATGGTGGTGAATACATGAACTGAGCAAAAATGTCGGGGGTCAACCCACCATCCCCACCGGCCAAATCCTTCGTCCTTCGACCTGTCGCGCTGTTGCTACCACTTCTACTCTTCCTTCGCTCGCTGCTACCCGCACTGCTACTTCCACGGGGACAAATATTGTCTTCGTGGTTTCTAACGCTGCAACTGCTCTTGTTATGTGTCGCGGTCGTGGTGCAGCAGGTAGCGCTCTTCTTTCCGTCCACGCTTGCTAAGCCGCCAACATCATGGTCCCCGCCCGCCCCCACCCGGGGTCGATCTGCCGTCCTCCCCTGAGAGTTCTCACGAGCAGGCGGTGACGATAATGGCGCAGCAGCAAGGGGGGTGCTACGGCTAGGAGTGGCTTTCTGTGCGAACAGCTCCCCCGGCAAGGGGGCATCATCGCTAGCCGCTCCATCCTCCTTGGCCCCCGCCGCCGTCCCGCCCGCGTGCACGGTCGTTTTGGGTTTAGTGTTGTGATCGTCGTCGTCTGCCTCGCTGAGCGTAGCGGTAGCGGGGGAAGCAGTGGCACGGAGCTCATTTGTCGCAACGGTTGCTGCCCCATCATCATCATCATCACCGTCAGTAGTAGTACCAGGCCTTTTCCGTGCTGCTGGTGGTTGTCGACCAATAGGTGTGGCCTTTGGGGGATGATGATGATGATGATGTTGCGGCCTCGCCGCGAACCTCTCGAAGAGGTTGTTGACGCAATCACCGCTAGCGTCTCCGACACAGCCTGCTTCGTCACCGTCGTTGCCGTTAGGGTTGTCGTCTTCGTCGTCAAACCTCGCAGCGCTAGGTACACCTTCCTCGCACCGAACGAACGAATTTTACGTCGGGTTCCGGAGCACGGGATGGAAGCGCGGTGGATGGGATTGGCCGGGGTACATCTTGGCACACGCGCGGGGGGGTCCACCCTCACAAGGACGGCAGAGACAAGAGAGCCGGCAGCTGCTGAAATGACCAAGTCGGTCGAAGCGCACAAAACAACGAAGAGAAGGCTGATCTGTTTTTCTTTCACTTTGGCAGCTACAACAACTGCCTCCCTATTTAGCTTTGGAACAGAAGAAGCGTCACTCAGGATCACAGACACCCCGGAACCCGGAAACGCTTGCGGCGTACGATGACCCAACAAAAACACATGTCGTAACTCTCTTCATGCGCGGAAAGCGTAAAATTCGCTCCTACTCTCCCACCTCCAAGGCTTTTGCTGCGCCGACCGGGTCCCCCAGACCCGCCGCCCCCCACCCCTTCCAAGCCGCGGATCATCCCGCTGGGTGCCACCGATCCGAGCCCGAGCGTCCGCCTCCGCTTCAGCCGGCCGCCGCCGCCACCGCCGCCACCGCTGCACGTGGCGGTGCCTGAGCCCAAGCCAGTCGCCCCGGCCACCGCCGCCGTCTCTTGCGGAACATCGAGGCGAGGATACGCGTAGTGTGCTGCTCCCCATGGGCCCGTGTCTCCGGTGTCGTTATGGCCGCCGCCGACACCTCCGCAAAGAGCAGAGCGACCGCCGGCGGCGGCGCCGGCGGCGGAACTCCTGCCCGCAGCGAGAGGTGGCCGAAATCGCCTACGGAGGCCGGACGACGACTGCACGGCCGCATCCCCCCTACCGCCGCCGCCACCGCCACCGCCGCCAAAGAACTTGCTCGTCGAAGCAGCGGGCGGGTCATCCTCCTCTCCCTGCCCCCCCGATGGATTGTCCTCGAGCGGCGGTGGCATCGAGAGCGGGTCCTGGTTCTCCTTGTCCTCGCACCCGTTGACCTCGCCGGAGGAGGCCGTGGCCGGCGGCGGGGGGGGGGACGGGCTGACGCCGGCGTAGAAGCTGCCGGGGGACACGCACGCCGGCGACTGAGCCGGGCTGGCTCTGTCCGGATCAAGTTTCTGGGTGTTGCAAACGGCGGGAGCGGGGGGGGGGTAGGGTCCGCAGAGACGGGCGTAGGAGGGTCTGAGTCCAAAAACACTCAATTTGTCCACGTAGCAATGTTACAAGGATCTACGATAGTGGTAGTGCATGGGGGCACCGAGAGTCCAGTCACAGACTGCAAGGACAAAAAAAAAGATCCCGTGACCTTTTCCCAGCCTTCCTTTTGTGTCATCATTCGTATCCCACCTACAAACGCCTCCGCAAAAAAAAAAACACAGCCCCCTCTACCAAACAGCCAGTGACAAAAATAGAGCTACCGACGCCCAACGTTTCTGTCCGCACCTTCTCCAGCGTTCGGGATGCGGCGGCCCCTCCACCGCGGAAGCCTGCCACTCGCGGGGGGCGGTCAGGTGTCGCGCCGCCGTCGCCGCCGGCGCCGCCGAGCTCAAAGCCGCCGCGGCCCGCGGCCACGCCACCGCCGAAACGCTTGGCGCCAGACTTCTTGGAGGGCAGCGGCGCGCCCCAGTACTTGGTGAGGTTGTTGCCCTGCGCGGACAGCTTCTTCGTTTTCCCCGCACCACCACCGCCGCCTGGCGCAGGCACGGAGCCCCCTCGCCACGCCGCCAGCGCCGCGGCCGCCGCTTCGCTCATGGCGCTCTCTGGTGCTGTCAAGCGGTCAACAGAGAAATTGTCGGTGGGTCGAAACAGCAGAGTCGGATTGATTCTCCCGCGCCACAGTGGCCGGAGAGAAGGAGGTGCAAGGGGAAGGGGGCCGGGGTACTCACTATCACGTGGTAGTCGGCAGACAAGGCCGTCTGCACCCGGGGCACGAACATGCAGAGGCCAGCGACGACAACTACCTACTGGTGCCATTCATTATGGTTGGACCTTGTGGCGGGAGCAAAATTTGGCCGCCCGACAGCAGCAGCCCTCGAGCTCAAACTCACTCTTCGCGCCGTCCTTTCCCCCCCCCCGGCCTCCCATCTCCGAAAAAGTCTCCCCGGTGATGGGGTCCACGTCGCCGTCGGCGACGGCGCACCCTCTCTCTTGCTCAACCGGAGGGCCTTTGGGGTGGACAGACGAGGTAGATCACGGGGCCGAGCGACACTGGATAAGAGAAACACGTTTGTTTTTATGTACATGCAGGTGATCCCTCGGGAGTGGGCTCATGAGAGCACCATACATGTCATGAAGGGGGTGACGCAAGTTGCAATAATACACAGTATATTAGCAGGGCCAGCCCACAGCTGGCTATCAGCTGCCAGGTGTGGCGTTTCCCAAGCTCGAGCAGCTCACACAGCTCACGTTTTTTTTACTTGAAGAGCCCGCAGCGAACCTCAGCGAACTAAAAAGAAATAACTACAAATCTGTACACAGCAGTAGTCTTCACGTATGTAGGAGGGAGACAAGGAACGAGAGAAGAGAAGAGCGAGGGACAAAATGATGAAATGAATTAGGACGTACGTCACCTCTTGTGTGACCCCGGCTGGTGACGAGCCCAGAAACGGAAGGGTATATGACCTTCACAACAAATAGGGCGACACACAGACTGCGAAAACCTCGACCGAGGGAGCACGCCGGTGAAACGAAGCACCTCGGGGAGACAACAATACACATAACCTTAACCTTGCGAGACGTGACCAAACCGCTATGTGTCACACTCTGTTCCGCTGCGGGTAACGGAACCCCCCCTCCCTCCCCCCCACTACTACTCCCGTGCCATAAGACACGACTTGGAAGAGCACAGACCCATGCCAGTGCTCACCCAGGAAGGCCAGCGCGGCGGCGCGATCCAAATCACGGGGCCCCATTCCGTCGTTAGCTGCAGAAGGTGCTGTCGTTATGGCGCTCGGCAAGATCTCCGGCAGCGGCGTCATGTGCACCACGCTGCGGGACACGGGGTCGAACGCTCGCTGTCGTTGCCATGACGGGTGCGAGCACGAGGGGGGGGGGGGAGGGGGCGTACTTATGTTTTGCATGCCTTGGCGGTTAGACCATTGACCAAGCGTCCTCGAGAGGACGGAGCATTGTTCCCACAGGACCGATCACCAACGATGGCCGGCCGTTCCTTACTACTTCGCCAAAGTAGTTGACTCCAACATGTTTTGCCTACCCGGGAGAATGGGGGTGGGGGGTAGAGGTGAATCGCTAGTTCCCAAGACAGAGCAAGGTGGGCGAACAGGGGTCGCACCACCAACAAACAACGACAAAAACACGGGAGAAAAATGGTGGGAAGCAACTCTGTTGATTTTTCTGGGTCCTTTCGCTTTCTGTTTACTTTTCCAAAGTTTGCATGTACCCTCGTTGGGTAGTTGGCCTGTGACTACGACCACGTCCGCGTCTGCTAGACCGGTACGGATGTTACAAGCTACTGAGCAGAGACTGGGACGGTTTGTAGAGTATGACAACATCAACAACAACAGCAATCGCAACGGCAATGACAAGTGGTGTGCCGGAGGTGATCTCGCCAGTAGCAAGGATCGCAGAGAAGACAGGGAAGGACCATCGCACACTCGGCAACCTGCACAGGGTGATTGATGCCACGTCTGCCTTTACGTACGCAAACGGTGGACGTAAAGGTGGTGGCGGAGTGTATGCACCGTTATCTTCATGGCCTGTTTTTTTTTTCGCGGTGAGCATTCTTCCATGCTTGGGCCCGACAAAAAATAAAGGGGCCAACAGATAGCAAGCGAAACACGAGGCGAAAATAGGGGTGAGAGCCTACAAGAGGGAGTCAAGAACCAGACGCGGATTGCAAAAACACGTTGTCCGCCGGAGAAACGAGGAAAACAATCACTTCACTGTGACGCTCTTTCTATCCGATTCGCCACACGAATGATTCAACGATATTGACAATCATGCCACACGTAGATACCTGGTGTCGGAACGTGAGCAACGCTCGCTGGAAGTCCGCTTCGTAGCCACGGGGGAAAGACCCTGCGGAGTCAAACTTGACCGCTCTCAAGATCTTCGGCAGCTGCCACGGGTAGAGGAGAGGAAACGGGGCGGCAGGGCCTCAGCAAACGTCCTCTCTTTCCACTCCTATGCTCACTAACCATACCATAGGATAGGTCCGACGGCTGATTTTGGTTGGAGGAAGGTTCTCTAGCAACAATTTGCCAACGGTGTGGGTGGGGCGAGATACCCACCCAGATGATGGCAGGGTTTGCTGCGATGGCACTCGCCTCTTTGTGACGAGACACCATCCGGTAGGCCTTCTTGAGCCCCATGCCGTGCACCGAAGGGAGATAGTCGCAGCCGGAGAGCGCGCAGAGCGTCATCAGGTCGTCCTCGTTCATGCCGCGCATGTCGAGCTCGTCGTTCCTGCCGGGAACATTCGACGAAGACGAAAAACTCAGTCGGCGCCAGCTCAGCAAGAAAGTTGAGGACATGAAGGGAAAGCAAGGGCAACAAACAGGCCAAAAGCAGCGACCACGAGGGAGTTGTACAACAGACAGCCAATGCGGCAAAACATTCTCGTTGCAGCACCCCAGCCTTTGCCCCGTGCACAACCCGCTCTGCATAGATCGCGCGAAGAGACCGATCGATGTAGTAGACCAATCGCGACCAATCCTCCACACGACGCCCCCCCCCCCCGTGTGAACAATGCTCCGTCCTCTCGTAGACGCGTGGTTCCAATGGCATCTAACCGCTGAGGCATGCAAAACAAAAACATGAGTATCCCCCCCCCCCCACCCTCCGCCCCGGATGCAACGCAACACGGTCCTCCCTCTTTACTCTCCCTCCCCGCCCCGCCTCGCCCCTTCACCCCGCGCCCAACCCCCGACGCAACGCAAAGCTGTCTCTCCCCCCTCCTTACGCTCCCGCTTTCCCCTCTCCCGCTGGCGGCTGGGTCACCTTCGCGAGAACACCTCTCGCAGGTCCACCTCCTGCCCCGTCCCGTCGCGGTCCAGCTTGAACACGACGCGCGTGCAGCCGAAGAGCATGATGTCCGAGTCCTCCGTGATGACGGCGTCGACGTGGCCGTTTCGGGCGAGGAATCCGAGCTGCGCGTCCGCCTCGTACGGAGCAACCACGTACCGCACGCCGGGAATCCGCTTGATCACCTGATATTGTTGTTGTTGTTGTCGTCGTCGTTGTTGTTGTTGTTGTTGTTGTTACTGTTGCTAGTGTTGTGTTGTTTTGTTCTAGCCCACGCGCGGTTACCATTGTACCAAGGGTTCCGGAAGCCTGAAGTTGTCGTTGTTGCTCCACATGTAAGCACTCGAGAAGTTATTAGTGAAATGTGTGAAAACGATCAAGGCTTGATCTTCGTTCTCAGGGGTGTGTGTGTGCGCGCGTGACATGTGTGACGGGCACACCATGATGCTCGTGGCGCCACAGATCGCACACCCCCACGCGTCCCCCGGACAGGGAGAGGGCACCGTGTCAGCAGAGAAAACACACAACACAACGACGAAGACAAAACACACACACACACAACAAACGCCATTTATCATGGTTATCAATATGGTATTTTAGTGATCATCATGGCGTCTTTCACTGGGCACACCACCAATGATAGGAGGTAAATTATCCCGGCATCTTCATTGTTATACATGCACGCGCCTGGATAACCTGGTGCGCCATGAAGGGGGTCACGTCGGCGGCCTTGCAGAAGAACTGGTGCGCCCCCGAGGGGTTCCCCTCCCTCATCAGCTGCATGCCGCGCTGCAGGTTGGACTCTCGCCTGGCCCTCCGCTCTTCCTCCTTGCCCGCCTTGGCGGGAAGGTGGCCTCCGTCGAACACCAGGTAGGGCTTCACCCCGTGACTCAGGAGTAGGTGAACCCTGTGAGGGGGGAGGGGGGGGGGGGGGGTGTACTCATACTCGTGCATGCCGTAGTCGTTAGACCATTGGCCTCGCATCCCTACAAAGCCGGGGCGGAGCACGCCGGGTTCTCAGCGGACCAGGCTCTCACATCACCAAGCGCGAAGCGCCGTTTGGTTTTCGGCAAGAGGGCGAGGGGGGGGGGAGCGTACTCTTATGTTTGGATGCCTCAGCGGTTGTTGACGCGAGAGGACGGACCATTGTGGGCCGAACACCCATGTCCAATCGTGTCCTTCCTAACTGATGGAGGGGAGTTCGCGCTCAGGCGTTGCTTGGCATTGGAAGCCCACGCGGTTCCTACATACATGGCAAACTCGTGATCACCTCCCTAAGCATGGGGTATGATCGATTGAGAAAGCCTTACAGGCAGCTGTATCACACACACATGTGTATTATCCCGCCGGAAGGTTACGCAAAACACACGCACTGACTCGGGGCCGGTCGTGTGCGTGGTGAACGCGCAGTTTGATCGCGCTGCGCCTGGACGAACTGCACCATCTTGCAGCATTTTGGGCCTGTTCGTACCCCACACACAGACGGTTTCGGGCTGAAAAGAAGACAGGAATCACAGCAGGGAGCCGAACGTATCGGAGGTTAAAAAAGGTTACAAGATACCACACCCGTGGGCCGAATTCAAAGCTCGCTTGCTTTGCAGCAATAAACAGCCAGTGACGATGCCGAGAAAACGGCGGCTTGGGAACCGTCCTGCTAACAGCTTGCCGAAAGCAGTTGATTTTGCCATCCTTTTGTCGTGGAGTGAACGGTCCGGAAGGGGTATCCCAACCTACAAGCAGTAGAGGCTGCTGCACTTGGGCAACAGCTGAAGTACAACGGGAATTGAACATTGAATGTTCCTCGAAGTCTCCTTACCTCTCTACGCAGTACTTGATGAACTTGTCGGTAGCGATTCCCTGGCAAAGCTCCGCGCTGCAGCTGTAGATTCCCTTGTGCAGCCAACAGTACGTGTCAACGCCGACAGTCTAGAAGGAGGACGGCAAGCAAATGGGCGTAATGGTAATGGTGTGGATGCGGAAGCAGCCAGGTGGCATACATCCGTCGAGTCGAATTTTGAATTTTGAACTTGGACCTGAGAAGGGAGTGCTTGCCATTCGACAACAAGAGAGTCCACGGCGGGACTTGCGCCCACATGTATTGGAAAGCAGACTGTGTTCCAGGATAAGTAGGGACCACAGGGATGCAGTAATCTCGATGCTCAGATTTCTGGGTCACTCGAGCAGCAGGGAATGTCATGCAGTAGCGGTCAGTTGGATCGGTTGATCAAGCCGCGCGGGCGGCGGGGTGTGTTTGAAAACAGATTACTGGGCGCTCACCAGACCCTTGAGCTCTCTGATATGTACATCCTTGGTGACCGGCTTTAGGAGCGGAAGGAGCCCAGTGATCCCCATGGTAGCAACGGCGTGAGCGGCCCACCGGCCAGGCTAACACCAGGGAGGATTGTTGCACAGCACAGCAATCTGCAATGCACTGCATTCAGCGAACGCGGGGGAGACGCAGGTTGACCATTTGAACCCCCCCTACCACTCAGTTTTAAAAACACAGCTTGCAAGCTGTGCCTGTTATACCCACACAGCACAGAGGGGAGATGTCGCTGTGTGCTGCTCGGGAAATCGTGGAAATACAGGTAGCCTTCCTCTGACGCTATGGATCCATTGCTAATCTATATCTTAGACTCTCAGATAGAGATGGATTCGTTGTGTCATACTAAGAAAATAAAAAAACACAGCTACACTGCACTTGACACTTGACTTCATGCTCGTGAGAGAGCAGCGCGTGATCTGACCTCTTGTATGCATACACACAAGCACACCATGCCAGTCGAAAATGAGTTGCCCGGAGCGTATTGTTTTATTCAAAAGGGGGAAATAAACTAAATACGCCTCTGTTGTCTAATAGTCCACCATTTACTGCGCATCTACTGTAGCTACTGTTCATGTGATCACAACGAAACAAGCATCGTGCCGCAATCTACATGTATCTCGTGGGTGCCTTTTCCCTTTCGACAAGTCAAGTGCGAAAGGAACACTCTGATTCAAACTGATGGGGGCAACTCATTACATACGTCACACGCCACGTGGGAGGCGAAAAAAATGTCGACTTCAGAGAAGGAGCGACCAACCATCGGGCAGCCGGAACAAACGTGTACCTTGGGTGTGTATGTTTCAGTTCATGCGGCCTTGAATGATGTGGTTTTCAACGGCGTCAGCAGAGGCAAAACATCTGTAACGAGTACGCAAGGCTAGCCAACTGCCTTGCGAGGTTGGAACGTCTCGATTTAGGAACCTACACTGCTGAGAGGGGAAGACATGAATGTATGGGAGGGCTGGATCCCTCGTCTCATTGCCCACATACAAACGGACTCGGCGTGCACGCACGCCATGACTAGCCAGAAGGGGCCGGCGGCAGCCACTGCACGAGGGTCTCCGGATGCTGCTGCAGGTATGAGTACGATGAAACATTCGCCGTTATTTTCTTGCTTTTCGACCAGAGAAACACGCACTCGACCACTCCTCATTCCATTGCCTCGTGTCGCCTGCTCAAAGCTTGCACAACACTCCACGACTTCTCCATCCGCGCCACCACCATCTCAGCAAAAACACGTGCCTGCCTTTGGACGAAAAATTTCAGCCCTACCGCACGTCAAGTAGCACACGTCGTCAGTGCTGGGGCGCGCAAGCCAGTCAGCAACACCCCATCATCATCTACGTATATACAATGGTGGGGTATTTGAAGCCAAGGTCGCGAAAACCAAAACACAAGTACAGTACACTACACTTAAACTGAACATCAAATCTGCTTGAACAACGGAATAACGAAGCACGTTTGTTTTGTCCCAGCACCTATCATGACTACTTCAAACTAAAATAATTCGCATGTGTAACTTCAGAAGACTACCCCCAACTTGTAGGCAGCAAAAGCCTGCCCTCGGAACATCACCCTGACAAAGATACACACAACATAAAAAGAAACACACGGCACGGGTAAACTCCAGAACAAACACACGGTAAATAGTCTACTCCGGGATGAACCTTCACCTCTATAGCTTACGGTACGGCCGTCACAATTCGTGCAACGTCGAACAACACTACCGATCGTTCTTCATCTACCCCCGTTCCTTAGACAACAGTGAGCAACAGGAACCACAAGACGTGGTAGGTGGCAACCGCCGTCAAGAGGAGCACCATAGACTTCTCGGGCATGTGCTCTTGCAGCCGGGGCCAGGAGCTCCGGAGGACGAAAATCGCCGCCACCAGACTCGCCGCTGCGAGGCCGCACGATCGGAACGGCCAGGACAACAGGCAGAGCGGGGCCGCCGCTAGGAAAGGGGTGAGAGAATAACCGTATACGCTGAGGGCCTGCGGACAAGGCACGCAGGCAGGCCGGGCGGTACGGAGGGTGCGACGAAACAAAAACAGGAACAATCGGAGGCGGAGCAAAAGAGAGGTTGAGGAACGCGGGGGTGGAAAACACAACCGCAAATGCACAAGGACAATAGTCTATCTGCGCGGAGGGAACAGCAGAAGGGGGGAATCACATCGCCGTACAAGCTCGGCAGCTCCCGGGCTCCTCCCTCTTGCATACAATAATCGGTATAGAACACAGGACGAAACAAAAAAAGGGAGCCGTGTCTCATCATATGCATACAGCAGTGCCGTGTACAACTTAGCCTAAGATCAAAAATTAAAACGTTGTCCCCGCTCTTTCCCCTCTCAAGCTTGTTCTGTACCCGAGGAACAAATATACCACAAGAGGCGGAGAGATGGCAGCCCCCCTAGACCTACTCTCAAAAGCTCGATTGCTCCTCAAACAAGTGGATGCTGAGCGAGCCCGATACGTCAACGGAAAGTCGTCGACGAGGTGCTCCCAAAACCACCATTTATGGTGTTGGCACAATCTTGGGTTTGAAACAATCGAGCTTGAAAATCGAACTAGGGGGGGGGTGCCATCTCTCCGCCTCTTCCCGTAGCCCTTGGTTACAAGGTCAATACCCAGCACATACGTTAAAGGTGCCCAGTCTGATGAAAACGCACGAACCAGGTCATCGTCGATAATGGCGCAGAGGCACGCCAAGGCTAGACGCAGACAGCACACGCAGCTCACACTCGACTATAGGTATACAAATATTATTTGTCGCAGCACAAGCCACGCTCGGGTGATCAAATAAATCCGTGAGTTTGCAAGAAAAACTCTCTCCCACGGGAATAGGACTGGCACTGAGAATGTGCCAGGATGCAGCGCTCCCTGTTACCATACATTGTACCGTTACAAAAATAAAGCGGAATACACAGACCCAATCAATAATATTGCCCTTGGCCAAGTACCTCGGCCAAAGATAGAGGCACGCCGTGCGTCCGGAAGAAAGCCCAGAGCCCGCCGGTACCGATGGCCAGGTAGGCCAGCACCGAGTAAGCGCTCGTCGACACGTCATCGAACTCCCCCAAGGAGGCGTCATCCGTCATCGCTCGTCGGGCGTTTACCGCGACGGAGAGCAAGAAAATCAGGGTCGCGGGCACCTGCGCGGAGTGCGTGTCGGAACGGGCGGGAGAAACGTGAACCAACAAAGTGTGTACTCGTGTCGCCACAGATGGATCAAGCCTTACCCTGCTACGTCCTCACACGTGCGGTCGTTGGCACACGACCCCATGAGCGTTGTATTCTAAAGAGACACCCAACATCAAAAAGCAAGTGTCATGGTGGAGTGCGTTTGAAAAACGCAACGATGGTCAAACTGGAGCAACAACATACCATTGCAGGCGAAGAATCTTGGAGATAGGGGGGGGCGTGGGGTCGGTAGTGCTCTCTCGTGGTCGGTAAATCTCCGCCGACAGGGAAGACGCTGGAGATTCCGGGATGCATCACAACAAGTTACTGTTGCGTTGAAAACAGGTAAATCTGGACGTGGAAAAGGCTACACGGCAGTGCAGAAAACAGATTCGTCGATGCCATGCCCCATGACTGTAGACGTGACCGATTTGTACGACAATGGCGTCGTCCACTCACCCAAACCGGGCCGTACAGGTCGACTTTGGAGGAGTCTCCCTCTCCAAGGAACGAAGCCGTCTTGCGCATCGGCCATATCGCCTGCAGTAGCTTTGTCTTTACTTCGCTCGTGTCCACGTCGAAGTACGGCTGGTAGTACTGCAGCGACAGCAGCCCACACATGCTAATCTTGGGGCCAGGTGGAGGTGGAGAACCTCGCCCGCCTTCTGCCTTTCCACCACCGCGGTTCTTACCCAGAAGGTTCTGCCCGCTTTGGGAATCCTCTGGTGAGATGCGATCAATCGCGACGACGGTTGGCGGCAGAGACAAGGAGGCATGAGGGCGGGAGGGGTACGAGGGTAGGACGACCATGGGCTGAAGCGCTCACACTGCTCGTTAGCTCTATCATCGACAAAGAGGCCGGAACAACGGCACGACGAGGGGTGAAATACATACGGAAAATTTCTTCACCTGGATCCCAGTCTGCTGGATCTCGCTCCACTGTGGCCATCATCTTGAGCCCAGGGTCGTTGAAGCCAAGTTTTCCCACGGGGGATGTATCGCCGGCTGTCTCTCTGCTTTAAGCCTGTCTCTGTGCACTACAAGCTGCGGTTGTGTCGCGCTGCTGTTGGTACGTGTTCAGTGCCCCACACAGCACGACAGCACGCGCTTTCTCATTGATCGGGCGGAGCCCCTCGGTTTTCCAGACAATCCGCAGGTGGGCGTGTTTTTTCGGTTTCAACTTTTATTAATTCCTCCGCGATGACATGCATGCTCATGCCCGTTCGACCATGCTTATGGGGTGAACAACGTCCTACAAGCACCGGTCTTCCCTGCTCTACGTACCGTGGAGCTATGCTACCCCAGGAGCAATGGTGGCCGAATCCGAAGACCTCGTGACCAACGCTGGCATCGCATGCGCCATAGGCTTTGCGCTCTTCATGTTGTCCTTCTCCTACATCTCGTGCTTTCGTTCCAAGGCTCGCTACGAGCTGTCCAAGCTGCAGGAGTTAATCGTGTGCTACCGCTGCTTGTCTGGGGCGTTCATACTCTTGCTGTTTCCGCTGTTTTGGGTGGCGGCATCGGAGGCCCGTCCGGTGATCACTCCAATCACGTCGTTTGGCAATGGATCGTCGTGGAACTATGGCTGGGGCCGCCCGGTCCTGCACTTCGGCTTGGTGTTCGTGGGGATGTTTGTGGACACCCATCAAGCAGCTAGGCTCTCCTGCTTGGTTGGCATGATGCAGGCCATTGTGTTGGACACGCTTTCCTCGTACGCTCTGGGCACTCAGATCGATTGTGTGCAGTCAGGGAGGTGCGCGGTGCCGGAACACACCACGTTGTCGGGGTTGCGGCTCCTGCAATCTCGAGACCTGGCGTCGGTGGCGTTGGCTACGTGGGCCTTGCTCTTAGCCTACTATCTCAGCCTTGTCATTGGCATGTGCCGAACACGATACAACTTTCGCCAGCTCCACGCCGGGGACCACAACCGGGTGCTGGTTATGCGGCGAGAGCTTGCGAAGCGTAGCACGAGGAATAGAGACGACGACAACATCCTTTAATCTACAACCAACCGGTCAGTGCCTGGACGCACAACCATGACGACGGTGTCTGTTGCTGCCGTATGTAGCAATGTGAGTCTCACCCGTCGAACTGAGAAATTCCTGTTTTTGTATCATAGTTTTAGTCGTGTGCTTCGTTTAGTAGGTCAAGATGATACATTCCCATCAACGCGTGTCTATCTGCAAGTTCATGCGCCCTGGCAACGGCATCTCGGCCTACCTGCTGCTCAAAAAAAATTGTAGTTGTGGGCGTGCTAAAACCAAGGGGGGTAAACCATGTTATTTGTAAGTCTACTCACAAGATGCAGTCGTGTCATGATAAAATGTCTTACTGCTAGTATGGAAAAGTACAATACTCCGGAGTACATAGTTGCTCGAAAAAAAAAATGTATACGTGGGTAGACCGGACAACTAGCGTATCTTTGCGACGTCGGCTGCATGAGATACCTCCTGCGACCAGACGAAGCATACTTCAAAACGACGCCACCTTGCGTGAATCTGTCGCATGTGTTTGTTGCCGCTGCCGAGAAACGGATACACGTATGGTTGCCGCCGCGCACAACTACCAGACAAGGATGCATGTGCTGACCTTCTTGCATAACGACAAAACCGACAGCGGACAGTTTGGGACGTGAACACACATGTGCCAACAGAGTTGTTGGTGTGTGGCGAAATAGAGCGGAACCTGTCCTACCGGGGAACACTGCTGCATTGTGCAGCGTTGTTTGAAATATGTGTAGTACACCGGTGGCGTGTACCGCTGCAGCGCGCAAACCGACTACTGCTGTTGACACGGCAAGATATGCACTCCACCGTAAACATACGTGTCGCATGTGTTGGCAGAGAGAGATATTCGTGTATAATGAATCAGCGCGGAGCACGTCCCGTTGGGGAACATCACTGCACGCTACAGCAGTGTTCAGCAGTATTTGAAGCATGTACAGCAGTACATCTTTGTCGTGTACCGCTGCTGCTGCTTGCTGTGGACGCATTTAGACCGTCCTGATTGCATTTTTGGATCTATGTCCATCAGACACACGCAAGAAAGAAGACGTTTTGCAAGTAAGTATGATTGCCCTGCGCAGTTTCCACGTGTGTGGTTCCTCTCCATGCATGTCAAAAGTCGTCGTGGGCGTTTGTTCGTGTTGCGCAGTAGTAGCTATTGCGCGTATCGGAGTGGCACCGCAGCGATTTAAATCGGGAACTATCGGCAATGGTGCACTGTAGACGTCCTCATCCTGCCGACGTTCGCACACGCATCCGATCTGTCCTACAACCAACACTCGCACCGACGGAACCAAGACGACCATCGACGTCAAGAACACTTTGTCGTGTGGCAGGAGGTACCCATGCAGCAGTCGTTGTCGCGATAGGCTAATTTCCCTGTCTGGTCCATGGAGACAGCAATAATATTTCGACCCATATATACTGTATATATTCGTTTTTTCCGGTACTATTTTTTCCCACCCATCACCAATCAATGCTATCAAGTTGGAGCTTTTCGCGTCCTTCCCTCGCCACGTACACAACACCTCTTCACTCCAGGAGCCGCCGTTGACAGCGGCATTCCCTGATCTCTTTGAGTTCCTTATACCGTGGTGCATTCCCAGTTCTTCTGTGCTGGCAACTTTTCCGAACCCTGTGTTCCGTCCGCCTTGCACACAACGAAAATATGACGGTCAAACACCGGCATTTTCCACAAGAATGTTTTTCGACTTTTTTTTGCCGCGACGAACTTCTTAAAAATCACACCGATATGAGAATTTACGCCGAGAACGTACAAATCTATGTAGCGGACGTGCGGCCCTCGTATCGTGAACCCTAACTTCCCTTCTACTACGTTTTTTATTCTTCAGCATGAAGTGCGGCTACGGGACGCCACCCAGCAACGCGACGTGTAACCTCGCCATGGGTGTCCCCCTCACGTAGGCACGACGGTAAAGAAGGTTGGGATGACGTCGTAGTCGTGATGGACGTGCGGCGAAATCATGTTATGGCATGTGAGGGGGACACCCATGGCGAGGTTACACGTCGCGTTGCAGGGTGGTGTCCCGTGGCCGCACTTCACGCTGATGAGAAAAAATAACATAAAAATAGAAAAATTCCGAATATGAACAATCAGCAACTTGCGAATTTCTCTTTCGAGATTGTTGGGTGTTTGAAAGGCTGTGTCAGAAGCCCTGTCGATTGTGTCAAAGAATACTAGCAGGACATGTATTGATTGGCTTTCCGTTTCTGACGGGAGCACGTTCACACAGCGTCGTCTTTTCCCAATTCCCTCCTTGCAACTTTTTTGCCACCCCCGTCTTCCGTCCGCCTTACGTTTGTTGATCGGGCATCGACCTTTCCACGACAATTCCTTCCGTTTTTTTTTGCGGAACCACCGATCTACGCAACGAACGCGTGGACCTGACATCGTTTAAGCCACCTTCGTTTACCCTTCTTGTTTAGCGATGTCATCATCGCGTCTACTTCTTCTTCCTATCGAACCGCCGCACCCATCTCACGCACGCTGGCCGTCCGCCCCATTCGGGGGGCCAATCGTTCCCCCTAGTATGTATCTAATACGTCAATACCGGAAACCACGAGCGTGTGGCTGGTTGCACACGCTCTACATTGATAGAACGCTTCTTTTGCCAAACGACACCAGCAGCTCCCCTCGACTGCTGTGGATGAGTTTTAGGATTTTGATCGGCGTTGACTTCAGTTTGCTCAAACTTGAATGATCATCCTACTGTAGTCCCCGCATAGCAGAGACTAATGTCTGTTGGTTTCTTGCGTGGTTACTTTAGTGCTCTAGTTCCACATTCAGAAAACTCGATGCGGAAAACAACGTTAAACGCGATGGTATACAATAACGCACATTTCAATTGTCACACCTTTGCGCTTGACACATATATACGGCGGTAGCACGTTGATTGGTCTTCTTATCGCCGTTCCACACCACCAGTGCGCTCCTTGACACCACACCGACATCCGCTTCTTGTGTCGGCGCGTCATAGCCGAAAAAGCCGAAGCTTGTCAACTTGTTGGTGTACATTCCCTAAAAACAAGATTCTGTGGATACAACAATCTAACCGACACGCGCTGATATAGCTTCGGGATACGGCGATCAGTGCTCCTCAAATGTACAGGAAACGTTTCTAAAATCGGCAGGCTATCTCTACATCTCGATCTATGCTCCTCACGGTCTAGGTTGAGAAACAACTTTTGAATATCATCGTCAAAGCGCTGTTTGTTGATCTTTATTGTCTCTATATTGGCAGGTGCTCGTCGTCAGCGATGATTTATTTGCAGAGGGGGAACGAACACCACCAACCTATGGAAACATCGCTGGCACCGAGCTGCACTGTTCCAGCCGACAAGCTTTTGTGCCGGAAGTGTGATCCCAGTTTCGAGTAGAGAGAGCGAGAAATGTGTCGATGCGTGGGAGTAGAGCAGAAGCAACGTGTTTTGTACCCAAATGCACATGTAGAAGTACAAAGCCGTTGGCAGGGTCACGAGAAATCATCCGAAACATTGCATCGCTGGTTTTTGGTCTTGTCGTTGCATGGTTTGAAAGACACGGCTTTTCTGTGGGCATGCACTCTTGGAGATGATATTGCAGCGGTAGCGCGTGGGGCTGAGCCGCTCTGGAGAGCTTACCGCAGGTGCTTGCTGAGAAGTAAAGTCAGCTTGATAGATGCGAGAGTTGGAGCACGGCTGAGTGCTGTTACGCAACTTGGCGGCCCTCCGAACGATGAGACAATTTTATGTCGCTATTACGCCGACTCTACTTGTAGGACCGGATTTTCAAGGTAGAAGATGAACATGAGAGACATAGGCGCGCTGGTGAGCTCTTGAACGCTAGAAACAATGAAAAAATATGCATCTACCGTTGCGGACCCTGAATAGTTCACCGCCTATGGTGGGGTCCCCTGAGATTTATTCGGACCATACGCTGACAGCCCGTACATTCCGACCGTAAGCTGACAGCCCGTACAGGAACATGTCGCACAGCGTGTGGGTCTCTGCTCCTTTTTCCAGCATACAGACCGAACGTGCTCATGCTATCCTACTGTCATCATAGCTTGGTTACTCATTTGTCTACGTAGCTAACAGCGAACACAGAAGGGATAGCACTTGGCTGCTGTCTACATGGACATGTACATATCCCCGACATGTGTACGAGTCAAAGCAGACGTCCGGCTACATGCGCAGCTGTACACCGCCGTGCTGTTACCAATCGACGGTGCTGCAGTAAACTTCGCCATCATTGCGTCGACATTGAAGTTGGAGTCACAAAAGAAGCATGAACGCGACTCGACTATGATAACAGCTTTATTCCTCTTGGTCTCGTACATTCACAATCATACCTATCCGTGCATTTTTCCGTTATGTGGCCCGAGGCTTGACCTCTTGGGACAGACTAAAGATATTGTACGAGATCCGATCTAGAGAATATGTGTGCGGGCGGGGAATGCTGTTGGTGGTTCAAGTGCGGGGCTCCTCCAGAGAGAGCACGCACATGTGTTCAGTCTTTGTGTGCTGGAAGAGCACGGTGTGTTAATCAAGGTTTATGTCATCAACATCGGTCCTGGGTTAACATAGTCTCTAGATACAACACCCAATTTCGGCGGGAAGGCGCGAGAGCCTCTAACACTCTAACCCTAACACTATACCCCAAGATTCAGAACTTTTCCCGATCATTTGATCTTTTTGGCGTCGACAGAAACACTCGAAGTACAGGTAAACCCGTCTTCCAATTGCCTAGCTCCCTCCCCACCGGAAAAACGGATTTTTTGTTGTTTTGTGTTCGCTGCATCTTGAACGGGGCCATCAAAGAGAAATTAAACTATACGGTGAGGGCGGCTTCATTCAACTAGGGAGGGAAGCATCTCAGTTGCTTCGTTGTCAAGAGAGAAACGAAAATTTTGGGGGAATGCGTTCTACGATGCGGCACATGCCTGGTGGAAGCCCGTTGTGTTTTCCAACTGTATTGCATAGCAGAAGCGGACTACCGTGTTTCCCAACACTGTGAAAAGTACAATGGTTTTCTGCAACGGTCTGTAGGTTGCGGTTTTGTACCTGTTTCTTTTTGTGTGTGTGTTGTGGCGAAGGCAGAGCATTTTGTTTGCCGATCCCACTAAATGAACACCTTCTACATACAGACATTGTCGGTCGCTTGGACTTCACGTTAACACACACCAACACATGATCAGAACGGACCACCGAGAAGTACGGGTCGCGTCCACGCGTATTATCTTGGCAGTTAAGAGATCAAGCCTCGAAAAGTTCAGAATCTAGGCCATAAGAACAAGACTTGTTCCGACGTGGTATCAAGAACAAGAACCGCCCTTTGCTTGAGGGGAGTAGCACCGTGAAGCAGGGGGGGGGTCCTACCATCACAGAGCACGGGGAAGGCCGTCAACACCATTGTAGCTATACGGCGAGGGTCTGCTATTGTTCCTTATTCATGGACTTCGTGCAAGGGGACATGTAGGTCTAAACTTCCAGCTGTGTGGGGTACACCAGCAGAGTAGAAGAAGATATACCTGTAGAAAGGCGGCGTCGCCTAAAAAGAAGGCACCCTATTGTCCACAAAGGCCACGTTGGGCGCTCGTATCCCCCCCTGTTCGCCCTCTGCGGATGCCTGCCCGAAATATGAACTTGGAAAATATGAACTCGTGCTCAGTTTGCGACAGCCAACACGCCTCGAGCCTCCTGCAAAATATGCGGGCGCCATCTTTACTACTGCTGTTATTTCAATGTATACATTGGTTACAAGCACTGCCACAAAGAGTAATTGTCAAAACATGTGTCAATGGCAGCTCAAACAGAAGTGTACTGCTGCTGCTGTTGTGGTGCGTCGCGCCGTCCTCGCGTACGAAGGAGGCATCCCACAAGTCTTACGGGTATTGTGGTGCGTCCCCCTGTAGATGGCAGCAGAGGCTGACACCTACCGATACTAGCCGAGTTTGATAGCTCAGAGAGCTTGTTGCCGCCGACAGAAGTGCTGCAGCCGTACCTCGCGTAAGAAGGTCATGTGATGTGTAAACACGGCGCTTGCCGCCAAGATTCAGACAGATCCACCAACGATGAGGATAGTCCAACCAGGAGTATAGTATCCACGGGAGTGGCAAGGATAGGGATACCCAGACGAAACCTTGTAACACCAAGAGATCACAAAGGGTGAAGTCGATCACAGATCACAGAAGCAAGGAAGGCCGAGACGGACATGGAGACATGGAACATGGACATGCGTTATTCCTCCGCATATCTTTCACACGATTCCTCCGCATATCTTTCACACCAACCGGCACGTATCATGCCGAGTACAGCAGTAGTCCATCGAAGATCCTTGCATCCATGCGCACCTCTACTGACCTACTGAGCATGACTTGTGTGAACTCAAGGACAATAATGCCTCTCGATAGCACCACTACGAACGAAGCAATGCGTGTATGAACCAATGAAACCAACAAGAGATCGGGAGGACATGAGAATGTGCGAACATGCAAACAGACAGCAGACAGCAGTCATTTGCAGCTGCGGGGAGAAATAGGAAATAGTAAAACGGCTAAAAAAAAAAAAACATGTACATCTATTGCGCCGACGAGTGTAAAAAACCTCGGGCAAACACGACGCATTCTGCTCGTGCACGCACTGTCGATCAAGAGCAGATGGCGCCATGTCCTTGCGCGTGGCTCGAAGGAAGCTACGGGTCCAATGGGCAGACGAGGCAGAGGGTATTCCAATCTCAGATCCCTTGAAGTCGGTGGGTCATGATCATGACGACCACGCGGCCGTGATGTCAGCTAGATGTAACTTGTCGGAGGAGGGCAAAGAAGACGACTCCGACGAAGGCGACCATGAGACGTGGTTCCCAGGGAAGAGGGTGTCGAGAACGCGGCAATACTCTTCTTGTATACTTCGGCAGGCCCTGCCAACAACATCCCCTATCAAGCTAAGGCATTGCCCGCAGACATCGAACTGCAACTATGGCGAAGCCGACGAAGAGCAAGGTTTCCGAGACGACAACAACAGCACTCATTCGTATACGTCGGAATCCACTCGCAGCGGGACGTGCAACAGTGACGAAGAGCCAGAAAGCAAGAGGGAGAACATTTGGGGCGGAGATACTGGGGCCACAATCATGGTGGAAAGAGGACAACATGGTGATGATGGCGACATCGCTCTCGTTGCTGCTCCCGTGCACGCCTCGTCGCCTCTGCTATCATTGCCGGGACCACCTGGTCCGAGGTCTCGTGAGCAAGCGGGGAAAGCATCGTCATCATCAACGGTGATGATTAGGGACCACACCTTTTCCGTGTCTCCACAGGCGCGGGATTCTGCCCCATTGAGTCTCTCTCCTCAGCCTGTTGCCGTATTCCGTTCAAGAAACAGCAACTACACCCGATCCTCCCAACACAAGCACTCGTCCACAGCGATTCATGAGCCGCGCGCCCGATGCGGTTGCCGTGGACTCACTGTGCGTATTGATTCTGGTCCTCTTGGCCTCTCCCTGGAGGCCAGCTACCGAGTGGGGGAGACGATTGTGTTGAAACAGGCGTGGAGTGACTGTGCCGCAGACAGTGGGATGTTCGCGCATTCCATGCTTGTATCAAACTTTCCGGGGAAGGTGGACGACGACCAAGTCAGGGTCTTGGATCTAGGGCTCGACGGTAGATCGTCATCATCAGGCCTCATCAAGGTTCGGGCGGTAGGCCTCGAACGTAACCACGCGACGACGACCGTTCACACTCGCCAAGGCAGCATGCTCAACGGAGCGCCTTCTCCTCCAAACGAATCACGCGGGAGCGTCGTGGGAGTCCTCGAGCTGGATGAAGGAGATATACTTGTTCGTGTGGACAATGTGCAGGTGCGCACAGCTTGCATCAGTACATTGATGTAGGAGGAGCCTCAGAGGCTATCGCGTTGCATTTCGAAGGACCTCGATTGAAATGCTTGTGAAAATCACAACCTCCATGTGCGTATGGCTGAGGGATAATTTTCAACTGGTGTTTCTTTGTCAGCCGTCTGCAGCACACCCACAATGGCCATGCAGCCTCCTGACGGACCCAGATTCTTTCATCTCAACCTTACTTTTCGTTCCCATTGAAAAGGTGACGAAGAAAAGCTTTACAGAGGTTGCCAGCCTTTTGGATCAAGCGGAACGCCCGACCCGCCTCACTTTCGTTCGACACGCGTGTGGGCGAAGGTTTGTCGGCCGTGATAACGGCTATGGCGGCGGTGGAACATGCCGCGGTGCAGCTCGACACAAGCCCCCCTGTCGGGTCGCTTACTGTGGTGGTTGGGATGGGTGCTGCGGGATGATGGGCAAGTCGGGATGTGGGGGCAAGCAGCCGCCGAACGCCTCGTGCGTTGGTCGGGTGGTTTCAAGTCCTTCGCCAAAGATTGAGGTACGCGTACGAACGCCGTTGCGGAAATAGAGAGGTTGGTAGAGGCGACCCCGCGCCACAAGTAACAAGATTGGGCCACCAGAGATCGTTCGCATGGAATTATCACAGAATACAATTGTTTGCCACCGAAATTGGGTCACGCCACTTGAAATGAAGCCAGACAAGATACCAGTTCCTTTCACATCTCGTGCAGTTTCCGAAGAAAAACGGCATTCAACGAAGTTCCGCAAAACGTTCGCCTGTCGACTACATGCAGAGGAACTCAAACACGCACCGTATATGTGCCGATTTCCGGCAATCCATGCCGGCTTCCCTTTCGGCCACCCGTTACCATACTGTAGACCGAAGCGGATGGGTGTCCAGTGGCGGTGATACTGCGTGCACGACGGCAACTCCGATCGGGCGGTATGGAGCAGTGGCACGAATTGGTAGCGTCAAGAGGGCACCTTTGGCAAAGACTGCTGAGGAATCTCTCGCCAGACTCTCACTCGGATCGGGTGAGCACACGCTTACTTTGTACGAGATTGGCGCTGCTGAGCAGCAAACGCTATTGTGTGTCTGTGTGGTGGTGATGGTTACCCCGGAATGCCACCGTGCCTCGTAGACGGGCTTCTTAGCGTACTCCCGTTGAAGTATGCCATACGCATTGTTGGTGTTGCGCCCGATACCAAGCATAGCGAAGCGAGGCTACCAATTTCGTTATGTCGCTACTGTATCTATAAGAATGTGTCTTCCACGAGCACGACGCTCAAGTCATTGACGAAAATGATCCATTGAAACTGCACACAGATGAAACCATCATTCTACATCGTCGTCTGTCCGCAGGCAAAACTTCGGAAACTGGTCGGTTGTTCACGCTCGGTGGATGAGCATGCCTTAAACGGTATGCAGCTCCGACATCGAAGTATGTGGTAGTACCGCTTGTCTTGGATGCTTGAATTGTTCTGTTGGTCAGTATATCGTCCTGCTCAAACCCCTCGCGTCCACCACAAGATAGCACGAGGAATTTCGTAAAAAGGCGCCGGCTGCGAGTGCTCACAGCTGAGCAATCGAGAACGAAAGTCGCTCACGAAGAATCACCCCCGCTACATTTATTTGTAGTCTCCCTGTTTCAAGGACCTTGGAAAGACCTACGCAGTGCGGGGGTACGACAGTAATACCGCACACACGTCGAAAGTACGGGAACAAAGTGATTTTGACATGTCTAGGTCGAGTCCCGTTATTCTCCAAAACCCTCGTCTACCTGGTGTTGTTGTCGCGGTGGCACTTTCTTTTTAACGATGCCTGGCTGTTGGCAAGCAAGGAGGGCTGTAGAAGAGTAAGCAGGCCGGACGCCTTGTCTGCCTGCCTCGGCGCATTTTTCGTATTTTCAGCGTTCCTTCCCCCTACCTCGACCTATCCCGATTTCTCAGGTAGAACTGGGCTTGTTAAGCGTAAACTCAGGAACAACTATCAGCGCTTGATCAGCAGCCGGAAGGGCGCGCGCAAAGGCAGTAATACTGATGGCTGCAACAAGGCAAAGAGAGCATTGGCTGCCAGAGTGTGGAAGGACGTCAATCGTACCATGTCGCCGAGACGCCACGGGACGCGCCCTGGATTTTTTTCGGCCTCTCAGTCGGGCGGCGGAGGACATGTATGTCCTGCGCACTTCGCGGGAGGGGCCAAACACGCCGTGTTCAGGTGCGTTCTTGGTAGGGTCACAAAACATGTCAAGCTTGAGACCACGATCCACGAATAGACTTGATTCGGCGACTACCGACGGACGGTGTGGCGATATACAGCGGGGGAACAAAAAGCGCGTTCAGGTTCCGGACGCCAGTCGCCGGGGTACCACTCTTGGGGGGACAATTCCCGGCTAAACTGTTCTCGTATCCTCCGTCCCTGTTAATCATCTGCCAATCTTTGGCACCTATCTTCAGAGTCGCTTTCGCCACGGCATCCACGCTGCAGTTCGTGTCCGGCATAAGCTACATGGCAGCGCTGGTGCTCGTTCAAGAGCCCCTGGAAGCCATGGCTTACGCGACGTTGGTCACCTTGCTTCAGGTGCCGTGTATATTCGAATCGTCTGATGTATGATAGTACCTTTTGGGCACGTCACATATGTACCTCGTCAACAAGAACATGCTCTGTTCGTTGTTGCAGCAACGAGCACCTCGCTTAGTATTTTTTTGTGTTGGTGCACATGCGCCCAAAGTGAAAGCTACATAGACAAGACAGAATTCCAACCACCCCGGTGTGTCCGACATGGAGAGCGACTCGCTCGACCAAAATGGTTTCGCCATCAAGTCTAACCGAGCCATAAACGCGAGTGATGCTAGTACACATGTACGTACACGAACGAATGGTCCTTCCATGGGACTCTCTCCGAAATATCAACGTGCCTCCATCATGGACACGGCCTCCACGCTTCTGAAACCCAACGGGGACCTTTCCCAGGAGCGAGTGATGCAGGCTCTGTTTCCGCTAGGCGACGTCGACCTCCTCGACGCGTACCACTTGTGCGGGGGTCGTGTGGTGACTTTTCGCGCGTTCGGTGCTGCTCGGAGCCCAACGCCCTCCGAACCTGCTGCTAGGGGGAAGAGCGGTGATGGCCAATATCCGTTTCGTGGCCAGGGGCACCGACGCATGGCGGAAGGAGATACCCGTTCCAAAGTGGTCAGCGCCGGTTCTCCCCGGGAGGACAAAGCCACCACTATACGCGACACCGGTGGTGCGGACAGGGCCTGTGGATGGCAAATGGGCGAACTGGAGGAAGAGGTGACAATTTCCAGCATTTGTCGGAGCAAGAGGGGGGGGGGGGTGTACTCATAGTCGTGCATGCCGTAGTCGTTAGACCATTGACCTCGCATCCCTACAAAGCCGGGACGGAGCACGCCGGGTTCTCACCGGACCAGGCTTTCACATCACCAAGCGCCGTGAGGTATTCGGCGAGTCGCATGAAGGGTGCGCTGCATCCTGCTAAGGGTGTTCGGCATCTTGTGCTTACTTTCTTGCGTACGGATGACAGCTGCGTATGACTTAGTATATTTTCTGGTGCTTTCACTTCCAGAGACAGTTATACGCACTGTGTAACTGGCTCGAGGATGCTTGACCATTCTAACACAACGTGGTGCGATTATCCCCCTTGCGCGGAGTGAGGGTTCTCGACCCCGCACAACATGATCTACCACCATGCATGGTTACCGCAAAAAAAAAACAGAGGTAAAAAAAGCAAACGGTAACCTGGTTGCCGAGTTCACGAAGCGACTTGGCATATTTTACAACGTCGTTGCCAAGCGACGAAAACCCAATCCCGATGGCAAACATCGAGGGGGAGGGGGGGGGGTAATACTGTTGTTGTTGTACTCACACACGACCCATCAAGCGAAGCCAGCTAAGAACCTCTACCTCACACAACGAGATTGACGACAGGGAAACTGTGCAAGCATTCCATGCGCAAGCTGCCGCAGAGAGGTCGAGTCTTGGAAGCCTGTAACCTAACGCGCACGATGTGTCTTGTTGGTGGTGGTCTGCCACTCGCCAGCCGACCCGGCAGGTGGTCGTGGGCGAGATGCTGCCGCGGCTCGTGCGCATCTTCGGGAAGGCTTTGAAGCGACGGTTGCCGGCACTTCATGGCCACCTGTGCAAGGAGGTACGGAAGCTTACCCGCCCTCAGCGAACCGCAAGCGCCACAAAATGTAGTCATACGAGAGTACGCGCACACGAAAACGGCGTTGCTGATGTCAGCGTACGTATGCCCAGCGCACATGTTACAAATAATAGCACCCATCATTACGTCGGTCACGACAGAAATCGGATCCTAAATGGGAAACCCCACGGTGGAGTTTCCGCTCTCGCATTCAACCGTTGCGTATGTAGTTCAGCTCGCGGATTGGGTGTAGGTACTCCGCACATTTTGCGCTTGCCACCACGGCCAAAACAACAACGTCTGACACAAGGTTTCCTCCTTTTGCCCCGGTCCCCGTGGATTGGTACCCACACCGTAGCTACTAGCGGACCAGCGGACACGTGTCGCATGTTGCTCGTCGGAGATGTGTAGCCAGGCAGCCAGTCCCCTGTTGATGATCACCACACAACACCCGTCGACGGATGGAGTGCCGGCCTCAAAAAGGAAACATCCTCACAAGAAATAGAGGCTCAGGTTCTTGAAAAAACGAACAAACAAGAAACATGGCATAAACTGGGCTCAGCGGCCGGCCACCATACGAATACATGGTGTATGGTAGTTTTGCATAGCCTATGTTCAATCATTGAGACACCATGGCCTTGAGCATTTCCTCAAAATAGGCGTTTCCAACTAGCGGGCCGGCGTTGTAAGTTGGTTAACACGCCGCACTATATACATCGACGCACAATTTTCTCTTCCGCGATATTCCAATCGAATTATCCGACCTGATTCCTCTTCCGTCCAGGCGATTCCGATGTCGTTCCTGTGCGCGGAGTGGTTCACCACGGCGTACGCGCGCAATACCCCCCTGCCCTTGGCGCTCTGCGCCCTTGACCTGTTCCTTGTGCGTTTGGACGACGTCATGATCCGTTTGGGCCTCGCTATCCTTGAGGTTTGACACAGCACAAGATAGGGGAACACCATATTTTTCTGATGGTCGTGGTAGGCGTACGTCCTAGTCTTGATCGTCCGTCAGGAAGGAGATAAGACAAACAAGTCATCCAAAAGCGTTGGAGACATGGAGATGAGTTCCGAACGGAGTGCATCTAGGATCGGTAAATGCTTCGCTTGAGGGTCCTCAAACCTGTCACTCATTTTGAGGCAAATCTCCCAAGCGAAGAGCGCCAAGGACCTGTAAGTGCCGTCGTGCAACATGGACCGACCGCAAACCCCAACCTTGTGACGCGAAAGAAAACGTAATTTTTTTATCTCGACAGGTGTTAGCACCATCCTTGAAGATGCTGAACGGGTTGGAGATCTTGCTACAGTACGGAAACCTCACGGCGAACGTTTCTTTTCAAGAGGTGCTGCGGTGTGCGCTGGCCACGCAGGTGAGCACCGAACATGTCTTGATACGCAAAATGGCATGTTCTTCGCCGTGCGAAGTCTGAAATCTGTTGTCATGTGTTCAAATGTACGCTTTAAAACGGTGGCTACAGCTGCCCAGTCGCCAATGCCCGGTAGAGTGGTGCACCAAGCTTTTGTGCAAGCGTGGGTTTGGTTTGTCTGCAAAACCAAAGGGGGGGCTCTCAATCACCTGTTCCACTATTGAGAGGCCTATAAGTTTGCCAGTCGAAGCATGGGCTTTGAAAATTGTCTTCCTAAAACAGGGAGAATGCAACAATGGATAAGCTTGAAAATGTTTTCCCTTCACTGAAGCAGCTCCAGAATTGACTTGCGAAAAACGATGGTAACCAGAAGGGCTTGCCTCCTTCTGTATGGCCCTGTTCCCGCCTCTCCCGTCTGTCTGTCCGAACGAACAGCCGCGCCAGCCTCCCTTGTTGCAGAAACCCGTCCTTGACATTCCTTTAAGCTCGTCGGAACAGCGGTCCATGTCATCATGCGCGCTCAGCTAGCACACCAAGCCGGACGACGGATTGGCTGTGCGGGGCCGTGTTGCTTGGCCAAAACAATCGCATGTTCCTCGAACGGTATTGTACAGAGCACAAGGGTCTCGATGGGGGCAACGAAGATCAGTACGACACTTCTTCTTCCAGAGCGCATGACCACTTGGAGTCCAAGCCGAGGTCGTCGCTTTCGGGGGATGTACGCGTAGCACTGCATCCCCGAGAATAGCACACGATGTTTGCGAGGATAACACCTTGCCGTGAATCGGTGGTTGTGACTTGACGTGAAGGGATGTGTGCACTGTTGTGATTGCCGTAGATTTCGGAGGAATGGTGAGTGCTATTGATCGACTGCTTGGCAGAACAAGAGAGAACTACCACGGAAGGCATGGGGCGGAACGGGGTTCCGGAGGGGGGCACCGCAGAGACGACATAACTTTGTGCTGGAGGTCGGAGCGGGTACATTGACGAGTAAAACAGAGAGTTTGGGGTGCGACGGCATTGGCGTTTGGATCTCAGAACAACGGTATTGCATGTGACAAAAGAGACATAATTCCCTCGAGGGACAGAGGGCCGGTACGTGGTTGACTTACCGGGTGGCATGTGCACGGAAACCAAGGCGATAAATTGTTGTGCGGAAGGACAGAACCGGTACATTTAATGACAAAAACAGAGAGATTGGGTTGCGACCGTATTGTCGTTTGGATCTAGCAAAAGGTGATGCATGCTACAAAGAGACAGAATGCCCTTTTATGGACAGAGATCCGCCACGTGATTGACTCTACCGGGTGGCATGTGCACGGAAACCAAGTCGAAAATTGTGCAGAAGGACAGAACCGGTACACTGAACGGCAAAAACAGAGATTTTGGGGTGCGACGGTGTTGTCGTTTGGATCTAGAAAAATGTTTTGCACATGACAAAGAGACAGAATTCCCTTGAGGAACAGAGAACCGCTACGTGGTTGACGTTACCGGGTGTACGTGGTTGACTTTACCAGGTGGCGTGAGCACGGAAACGAAGGCCATTAATTGTTGTGCAGAAGGACAGAACCCGTACATTGAACGGTAGCTACAGAGAGTTTGGGGTGCGACGGTATGGTCGTTTGGATCTAGCAAACGGTTTTGCACGTGACAAAGAGACAGAATTCCCTTGAGGAACAGAGAACCGTTACGTGGTTGACTTTACCGGGTGGCATGAGCACGGAACCAAGTCGAAAACTGTTGTGCAGAAGGACAGAACCCGTACATTGAACGGCAAAACAGAGAGTTTGGGGTGCGACGGCTTTGGCGTTTGAGTCTCCAATCAACGGTATTGCGTGTGACGAAGAGACAGAATTCCCTTGAGGAACAGAGAACCACTACGTGGTTGACTTCACCGGGTGGCATGAGCACGGAACCCAAGTCGAAAATTGTTGTGCAGAAGGACAGAACCGGTACATTGAACGGCAGAGCAGAGATATTTGGGTGCGA